>CM041725.1:747500-825000 GCA_023373845.1 Nibea coibor | reverse complement strand
TTAGGCACACCTGTCCAACTGCTCGTTAACACAAATTTGAGGCTCCATTTACAGAGTCACCAAAACTGGACAGCAGAAGATTGGACAAACGTTGCCTGGTCTAATGAGTCATTGAGATGGTCGGGTCAGAAGGTACCTGAGTGTTGTTGCTGACCATGTCCATCCCTGTATGACCACAGTGTACTGATGGCTACTTCCAGCAGGATAACGCGCCATGTCATACAGCTGGAATCATCTCAGACTTCTTGAACATGTCGATGAGTTCACTGTACTCAAATGGCCTCCACAGTCACCGGATCTCAATCCAACAGAGCCACACATTCCACATGTGGTGGAACGGGAGATTCACATCATGGACGTGCAGCCGATAAATCTGCAGCAACTGTGTGATGCTGTCATGTCAACATGGACCAAACTCTGAGGAATGTTTCCGGTGCCGTGTTGAATCTGTGCATGAAGGATTAAGGCGGCTCTGAAGGCAAAAGGGTCCAACCCGTGAGTGTGTGTGTGTGTGTGTGTATATATATTGATATATTGATATGATTGACATATAGATTCTGACGCTGAGTGTTTTATATTTAATAAACATAAATAAAATAACAGAGTTTGAATCAGTCAAACTTTCATGAAGAACGCTGCTTCATCTTCTCTGAAGGTTTCCTTCCACACTCAGACCGTTTCACACAGACTTCATGTTCTTCTTCTTTGTTCTGATCAGAGTGAAGCTCTGTGAGTCCTGGAACTATCAGAGAAACTTTCCTTTATTTTTCTGAGTTTCTTTCCACATTTTTAAACATTTTTCTACAAACCTTAAAATCAAGAAGTCCTCCTGACCTCTAATGCTGTGTGTGTGTGTGTGTGTGTGGTCTCTCCTGTCTGTCTGTCTGCTGTCCAGCAGATGGAGGCAGAGACTTGAACATGAACAAGTTCAGCTGCAGATTAAAATCGATACACGACGACACAGACGGAGAACGTGACCACGATATTTATATATGTATGTTTATTACTGAGATCCAGAGGAAGAAGTAATCTGATACTTTAATGAAGTAAAAGTACAAAAACATACAAATGTGTGTTCATGTCTGTCAGTAACACTTCTCTGGTTTCATGTCATATTATATCTGTTCATAAGCAGCAATGTCAGACTGCTGTAAATACTTTGAATACCGATAGATAGTTCAGTCTCTGTGACGTCCCCGCAGACTGTCTAAAACCTGGACGTAGTCTCTGTGACGTCCCCGCAGACTGTCTAAAACCTGGACGTAGTCTCTGTGACGTCCCTCAGACTGTCTAAAACCTGGACGTAGTCTCTGAGACGTCCCCGCAGACTGTCTAAAACCTGGACGTAGTCTCTGTGACGTCCCCGCAGACTGTCTAAAACCTGGACGTAGTCTCTGAGACGTCCCCGCAGACTGTCTAAAACCTGGACGTAGTCTCTGTGACGTCCCCGCAGACTGTCTAAAACCTGGACGTAGTCTCTGTGACGTCCCCGCAGACTGTCTAAAACCTGGACGTAGTCTCTGAGACGTCCCCGCAGACTGTCTAAAACCTGGACGTAGTCTCTGTGACGTCCCCGCAGACTGTCTAAAACCTGGACGTAGTCTCTGTGACGTCCCCGCAGACTGTCTAAAACCTGGACGTAGTCTCTGTGACGTCCCCGCAGACCGTCTAAAACCTGGACGTAGTCTCTGAGACGTCCCCGCAGTGTGTCCATCTTGGCCTGGATAACCTTGCAGTGGTGGAGCGTGGGTGGAGCTGAGGCGGGCTGAATGACACCTGTGTCGACGCCCACCTGTCAGTCACAGCGTGCACATTTTCTCTTCTGTTATGAATTTTGCATCAGTACACGTGTTCGTGTCGGCAGCAGAAACATCGCGGCATTAATATTTAAACTTGATCTCAGCGGATGTCGTGTCTCCTGAGGTCAGCAGGTCAAACTGTGGCTCTGACCCCGTTATGATACAGCTGAACTGAGCATGCTCAGTCTGGCTGTCTCTCTCTCTCTCTCTCACACACACACACACACACAGACAGATGTCCCTGGCTGCAGCTTGCAGCCCATTAGCCGTGTTTAATTATTGATCTCTATAGAGTCCTGCAGCAGGCAGATGGACACACACACACACACACACACACACACACACACACACACACTCACTCACCATGATGTCATCAGTCAGTGTGTATAATTTCATTGAGAAGATGATTCATGGATGTTTGCTGCGGTCTGACAAACACGCTGCAGATGAGGCGTGTGTGTTTATGTTTATTATTCATATAAGAATGTTTCATCACTCAAACATCTCACCACCTGAAGACACCGACCTGTCAATCAAATTAAAGAGCGCTGCCCAATCCCGGGTCTGAAGTTTGGAGGAGGCTTTGGCTCCACATCACAGAGACTGCTTCCAGATTTTAGGCAGTCTGTGTCCGGCTGAGCTCTTCAGCGTGGTCCAGTCTGTCGAGTCACGCAGCTACAATCTGTTAAAACAACAAGAGACATTAAACTTCACGTGTTGGACTGCTTTTTTACGTCCGCGTTCATCACAGCTCATCAGGCAGCAGCAACTCTTTTTCTGGTTCACAAACAGGAAGTTACACTTTTGCCTCTTCCTGTTTCAAAACCACTTTTTTTGTTTGTTTCTTAACTTTTACTTTGAAGGAAAACTTCGTTCAGTCCAACATTTCCTGATAAACGTGCCAAATATTCTGTCTGTAAATCTCCTGAAGGATCAATTATGTATAACCTGTCAGTGTGTGTGTGTGTGTGTGTGTGTGTGTGTTTTCATTATCTGGTTTCCTTCTTATCAGCTGACTCTCAGTGAAAACCCCCGGCCGACCTCACCTGCTGCAGCTTTGAATTTCCGCGTCTGGCTGGAATAAAAACGCTCGTCCTGTTTTTGAGTCGTCTTCTCAGAAAAGCATGAATTATTATTTTAAGTTTGGAGACGGGAGTTTTGCGTCTGAAGGGTCGGCGGCTCGATTCCCAGACTGACATAAAAGTTTCTGTCTCGTTACAACTCGAGACGCCCTTGAGCAGGCGATAAGATCCGATAAGCAAAGACAGAATTTATTTATCCTGAAGGAAAACCATGACAGAAATATAAAGACACGTGACACGTGTTCAATATTATCGTTAGCATTCAGAGGGCTCATCCTGAGGGGAGCACGAACGTCTGACGTCATCAGCCAATAGTTGTGGAGATGTTTCAGTCTGAACCAGCAAAGATCTGCTCGGCTCGGCCCGGCTCGGCTTTGGTACCAGCTATTGGTCTTTATTGACCTTTCAATGGTGTTAGCTGATCGTCATGGCGACAGCATCATCCTTTGATCTGCACCGATCAGCTGATCATGGCGAGGTCTTCCAGGCTCGCACTCGAGTGGAGGCCGGACAGCTGGAGTTTTTTTCACAGCTGCCGTTAGATGTTGGAAATGAACCAATCACAACGAGTACCAAAACGTTTGGCTTCCCCAGGTGAACAGGTGCATTGGTAACAGGTGAGAGGACGAGGCGGGGCTCATCGGTTTGTGGATGTTTGTGGACTCAGGCTGATTGAATGAGAAGTCTCTGCAGGTAAGAGGCAATGTCCTTCGTGACCTCTGACCCCTCAGGCAGCACAGGCTGCATTAGACACCACATGACTGTACGAGGCCGTGTTCACACAGCGACATCACATCACGTCACGTCCTCCAGGTGGATTCACAGACTACACTGATCATCTACCTGTGTGTGTGTTCATGCACCAGCTTCAAAGCAAAGTACAAAACATAATGAGAGAGAGAGCTTTGGTAGAGAGACTTAGAGTAACAACACAGAGAGCGAGCGCCGGCCTCCATGAAGCTGTCACTGTCATTTCACTGCAGCTACAGATGAAGTTCAGACTCTGAATCTGACTGGACGACAAAATCACCTGGAGGAGTCACCTGAGTGCAGACAGTGACCTCCTCCCCCTCCCCCACCTCCTCCCCCAGGGTTCGACCTCCTCTCATTGTTCTGTGTGATGCTGCAGGCCGTCTGAAAAGCCTCAGCACGACTCTGTTTACACGCTAATGCAGCGAGCACAAAGGCTTTAATGAGTGTGTGTGTGTGTGTGTGTGAGACTCTGCTACAGATCCTCTCTCATGATTGACTTCATGTTAACACTCTTTATTGTTTTATTTTGAATTTGTCTGAATTTGTCTCATCGGTGTGAAGAACTTATTTTATATATTATTATGTTATAGATTATTATATTATATATTATTATATTATATAACTTTGAAGTTTGTTTTTATTATCGATTGTCATCCTGAAGGTTTTTTATCCGTGTTCAATAATTCAACTATTAACTACTATTATTTAATTAATATTGAATTCTTTATAATTATTATAATAATATAATATAATTATTATTTGTGGGTTTGTTTTCACTATTTCCGAGGTGACAAACTGATGCTGATGAAGGTCATGTGATACGACTGAAAGCTTTCCTGTCCTTTTATTAATTACAGAAGAAGGAGTTGTACTACATAGACGTGTCCTAACAGAAGTATTTCCATGCTGGCATTAGTACTGACTGCAGTAGCAGCCGTTGCAGCGTGCAGCGTGTTGGTGCCTTGCACAGCGGCTCAGAGGCAGCATGTTTTGCTGGTTCCTGAGGCCTGGGGCAGGAGGTCTGGAGGAAAAGGAGGAACAGAGGAGGCCTGTCGAGGGGTCGAGGTGTTGTGAGAGCAGCGGCAGACTTTTTTGAGCCCCTCAGTGTCTCGGCTTGTTCTTTCAAACAGAATTCCAGCTGTAAATATGGAGCCTCGGGCTGCAGCTCGTAAAGCTGCAGGGACGCCTTCAAAATCACCGACGGAGGCCGAGTGTGCGCTACATACAGTGAAGACGTGACGGAGGACCTGCAGGATCATCTGGAGCCTCCTGCAGCTTCTCTGAATCCTCCAGAAATCTGCAGTTTGCTTGTTTAGACTCCTTCTGGATACATTCAGCCAGAGATCAGACGTCATGATGGAAAAAAAGTCGTACGTCTGTTCTCACACTATGTAACTTTGGGCTCCGGGTCGGGAGAAGTACGTAACGCTTTACGGCACTAAGTCACACACACCAACTATTTCACTGATTCTGGTGAAACTGGATCAGATTTTATGGAGAAAATGTTTCCTGGTTTTCCCTCTGATGTCCTCCGGCTGCTCCGCCTCAACTCTCTGTGATTTACAGAGTTTATGATGGACAGTGAAGTAAACTGCTGACAGCTGGAGCTGCTGTTAGCTCATGTTAGCTCAGTCTGTTAGCTGCTGTTAGCTGCACATGATGGCAGAGGAGCAGAGAGTGAAGAGGACGCTGACGGAGGAAGCTAAGAAGAGAAAAGGAGAGAGTGAGCGAGCAAGAAGCCGCCGGACAAGAGTAAATCTGGGACTGACTTTTAGTGGTTGGTGAGAGCTTGGTGAAATAAAAGGCTGAAAGACAGACGCCGAGCTGGGCTGACTGCTGCTGGACTAGTCAGTGATATTAGCTGCTGCTGGGGCTGCTGCTGTGACCTGGATGATGATTGGCTGGTAGCAAAGCTGTCGACTCGCTAGTTTGTGATCAGAAGTAATCAGAGTAAATACTCGAGTACAGCTGGACATAGTTACACGCTGGGGTTTATAGGAGATGTTGCTTCATTGTGTTTCGTCAGGTGTGTCAGGTGTGGACCTGATCAGCTGATTTCCAGTTACTAGTCGATGTGCTGGGACCAGTTTAACGCCCGGTCACACGTTGGGGGAACGTTCATCCTGATAAATGTGAGCTGACACTAATAAAGCTTGTTCTTCTTCATCTGTTTGTCGTCTTTGATGACCAACAGCCAATGAAACCCTTCATCAGCCTCTCTCCTCATCTTCCTCCACGGGTCACATGACTCTGCCTTCCTGCTCGCTCGCCCACAGCTTGATTTCACTGTTGATTCACCTCTCTCTCTGCCCCTCCCTCCTCTGTTCTTACTTCCTGGCTTTGAATTAATGCTCTCTCTCTCTCTCTCTCTCTCTCTCTCTCTCTCTGTCTCTCTCTCTGTATCGATTAGCCTGACAAGGACGTTATGGCTGATGTATGACATTACATGGAGGAGAGAGAGATCAGTGATTATCACCTCGAGGTTATGTCATGATTCCTTTTCATCATTCTTTAAAAAAACAAACAGGACTAACAAACTAATGTTTTCTTTCCTTTTATCAAAAGTCACGTCACATTTAACACGACTAGATCATCATGTTGCATCAAACCTTGACCTCTTCACTCTCTTCTCCTCTGCCATCGTGTCCATAGAGGCTGCTGACTGGTGGGCCTGTTACATTTCCTACTCGCCCAGCTCCTGTTCTGGCACGACACCGACTCCACTCCCCGTCAGGCCTGTAAACACACACACTTCATCAGGAAGTCTCTTATACATACGTGACATACACACATGACAGACAGTTATCATCACATGTAACTTTACAACTTAAAGATAAAGACTTACAAACATTTAACGAGGTCTGATGATGAAGTTGTAGCTGTACAATGTTTAGAAGGTTTGCACACTAATTATGAACCATTCAAATGTCCACGATAACAGATATCTGCTCCGTGTTTGCAGGTTTAGAAATCGTTTGGTAATCACTGACAAACATTTAATTTAGTTTATAAAATTTATAAAGTGTTACTAATGATAAAACATATCAAACTACAGTACCCATGAGCCTCAGCAGCCATTGCTGCTGGATCAGCTCTGACTGAATGTTCTTTACAGGCACACCTGAAGGAAAGCCACACTCACACCTGCTCACTGCTTTACATCACAGAGGAAGTCACGGTCAGATGAGCCTGTTACACTTCCTCTTGTGCCAGTAACCTAGGTTACACACTGTTCACACACACACACACACACAGGAAGTGATTTTCTTAATAATACTTATTCATCTGAGATGCTGTGAGAGATCATGTGACATCACTACATGTAAACACAGATATATACACACTTCCATATATACACACATACACATATCACAATACAATGATACACAAGCAGGTCATTGGTCTTTTATCAAATATGTGTTTGTTGATTTAATTTTCTCTTTTAATGTTTCATCATTTCATGTCTGAATCCACCGTCACCTGTTTCTGTTTTGACTTTGTGCTTGTTGAAGCGCAACATGTTTATGTATGTATTTCATGTATATAGTATATATTGTGTACTGTATAGTATATATAGTGTACTGTATAGTATATATTGTGTACTGTATAGTATATACTGTACTGTATAGTATATATACTGTGTACTGTATAGTATATACTGTGTACTGTATAGTATATATACTGTGTACTGTATAGTATATACTGTGTACTGTATAGTATATATTGTGTACTGTATAGTATATACTGTACTGTATAGTATATATACTGTGTACTGTATAGTATATATTGTGTACTGTATAGTATATATTGTGTACTGTATAGTATATATACTGTACTGTATAGTATATATTGTGTACTGTATAGTATATACTGTACTGTATAGTATATATATTGTGTACTGTATAGTATATATTGTGTACTGTATAGTATATATACTGTGTACTGTATAGTATATATTGTGTACTGTATAGTATATACTGTACTGTATAGTATATATATTGTGTACTGTATAGTATATATTGTGTACTGTATAGTATATATACTGTACTGTATAGTATATATTGTGTACTGTATAGTATATACTGTACTGTATAGTATATATATTGTGTACTGTATAGTATATATTGTGTACTGTATAGTATATACTGTGTACTGTTTGTGTTGTTGAATCTGTGGTTTCTGAATCAGCCTTGGTGCTCCTCTGTGTGGAGCTCACCTGAACAGGTATGTGCAGGTGTTCATGTTCTGTCTGACCTCACATCTGTACACGGAGTGTGAGCTGCAGGCTGGCCTCTGTGACGACATGGACTTGTTTGTTCCGTGTGCTCGAAGCGTCCACTCGCTGCGTCGCTGCAGCAGGTTCAAACATGTCGCTCGCTGGTTTCCCTTCAGTGAAGTCAGTCGGGGCGACGCTCCGTAAGAATCCACAAACACATTGATGGAGCCTCCTCTCTTGTTTGAACAGCGTCTCGTCATGTAGACCAGAGTCAGCCCCTCCAGGGTGAGCTGAGCTCAACCAGTCTGGATTAACTCTAAACCTGGATTAGTGTCAGCTCTGATTCTCCAAATATTTAAACTCCACTTTAACCGTCTCTTGAGATTTATCTCTGATTTAAAGTTTATTTACAAGAAAGTCAAAGCCACATGAGACAGTACCAGATAAACCATGGGCTGCTGTAGAAACACGGTGGACTCACAGCGTGCGTACATATTTTCAGGTCATAAAAACACAATTCTTATTTTGGGCTGGAGTCTATCCCAGCTGGCATTGGGCGAGCGGCGGGGTCCACCAGGGGTGTATCCAGACCTACAGCCAGGTTATGTGTTTGGACTGTGCACACGGGGGGAACATGCAAACACAGAAGCTGGGGTTCGAACCAAGAACCTCCTTGCTGTCCTTCTTCCTCCCACTGCAGTCTGTCGGTGAGGTGACTGTAAACATAGTCTTGTTCGTGTAACACCACAGACACTGAAGAACTGCTGACAGAGCTCCTCTAATATTCAAATTCATCAAACCAACAGGCAGCCGGCTGCTGGTCGGCACACTCGGCTGCTGGTCGGCACACGCGGCTGCTGGTCGGCACACGCGGCTGCTGGTCGGCACACTCGGCTGCTGGTCGGCACACGCGGCTGCTGGTCGGCACACGCGGCTGCTGGTCAGCACACGCGGCTGCGCTCTGCACAGATTAACCTGTAACTTGTTGTTTGGCCTCCGTTCTGACTAAAAGGCCTTAAAGCTGTGTGTGACACGGGGCCCCTCTCCAGGACAGGGCCTCCAGATTAAGGAGTGATCCAGGACCGGTCTTCATATCGTACTTCAATGGTGCAAATTCCTAAACAAATCTGCAGTTAATCAAATTATGTACAGCCAATTGACACACAGTGAACCTGAGGCTTTAGGGGGCCCCTCTGGGTCTGAGGGCCCGGGACAGCTGACTGTCGGCCCAGCTGGTGATCCAGACCATTTAAGACTGACAGATGAGTGTCGGTACCCAGACTGACTGGTCCTGGACAGGACGGAGACAGATTTTTAACTTCTACACTCCAGCATCATTTTATTATGGATGTCCTCAGAGACTGTCTAAAAGACAGTCTGCAGGGACGTAGTCTCTGTGACGTCCCCGCAGACTGTCTAAAACCTGGACGTAGTCTCTGTGACGTCCCCACAGACTGTCTCTGGTAATCTACCAATGGTCAGAGGTGGAGCTGCTCTTAATTCTGCATAACATTAAGCGTTAATATAATTTGAACAGGTGAGTTCCAAACTAAACGGATGAGTTTATTCTGGACATTCACACCTGAGAGGTCTCTAATATTTAACATTAAATGTCGGTGCAGTCTTTATTACTTTCTTAAAGTCACCTGAGTGCAGGTAACACATGTTTTATTGTGGTGGAGACTCAGGTGTGTCAGGATGTTCATAATCTGTAACAATAATCTCCGTCGCACGTTCAGTCGTGAGGACTGTCGTGTGAGATTTGATGTGCACTCTGAAATAAACGTGTTAATTGTCGCCGTGAACGCGCTCACACTCGGTCAGAGCGATGCGGTTCGGTTCTGGAGGATCACTTACTGGCGGCTGCTCGCTCTGATACCTGCTTAAATATTTCATAACACAGTTAATGAAACATGCAGAGCTCGGCTTTTCCGAACAATTACACCGAATGACCGCGAGCTCGCGCAGATCATGGCGGCAAAAAGGCGCTTCTTTTTTTCTTTCCTCGGCGGCGGACGGGAAAGGTAACATGTGAAACACAGAAGTGAAACTCTACACTGCCGCTCCACACGCAGAACACCGACACTCGGTCCAGATCCGCGATCCGGAGCCGCTGTTTGCGCCGCGCCGGCACAGCTCCGGTTTGAATTGACGGACGTCCGCGGCAGCCAATGGGCGCTCGCCTCGCGCCAAAGCCGTGTTTATTCCACTTAGCCGACCAATCGGAGCCGCGCTGGGAGGCCGAGTGCGTCATCAGAGCAGAATGTGAATGTGGGCTGCCGTTACCGGACCGCACTCTGCTGCTCCCATCCCCCATCCCGAGCCAGCAATGGCGGCTGTCTTTTTGTGTGAGCGCCGCTTTGTCCTCCATGTTCAGCCCGTTAAAGCTGTGTGAACTCGGTAAGAACCCCTCCGTGTGTGTCCTCAGCTCCGAGCACAGCCTGACCGTCTCATCGCATGTCTGTTGTGTCGCACTGCTTTTTCTCTTCCCTCCTCCACGACGGGGCATTTCTGTGGGCTCCGAGCACAATGGAGGATGGAGGATGGAGGAAATGAGGCCACCAACCACCAACAACACACTGTGTCTGTCAGCCTGCTCACACACACACACACACACTGTTCACTGCTTTACCGCCATTTTCTCTCGTGTTTATTCGTGCATCGACCTTGGGACGCACGAGTTTATGGGATGTTATGTAAAAATAAATAAATAAAAAATAAAGTGCGCACATCCACAGAGGAGGGGGCGGGGCCACCGGCCGTCGACGAGCCGGAGCCGCGAGGAGACATGGCGGCGGGCTCGCGCAGTTTGAAAGCGTTTTTATCAGAGTGGCGGAGCTCGCGAGGAGGTGACAGAGCGTCTTAAACCACTTTAATCCACTAACACTGTCCGTGTCGTCGACATTTTTACCTCCCACCTCCCCCACCTCCTTCAAAGCCTCTATTCCCTCGCCGCGTCGGTGGGCGGGAGAAGAGCTCCGTAGTCGCCGCTTGACTCGACCAGACGAACATCAATCAATCAAAGTGTGACACTACGTCAACCGAAGCTGCCTGTTCGGTAGATTCGGTGCGTGTTTCGGTTGTAAACTTGGTTTGGCCGGTGCCCCGGTGCGGCAGAGGCCCCGGGGCGGGAGCACCGGCTCCGTTTCGTCGAGTTTAATCGGCCGGTTTGTTGTTTTTTTGAGAAAGGACGCGCGGCGGACAGGAGGGGGCGTGGCCTCCCGGTTTAAGAAACTCTATCCATTGTTCCACTCCAACGCGCGAAGAGAACACCTCTGTGCGGGCCTCGGCCAATCACAGCCGCCAGCCCTCCTCCGGGCCCCGCCCACAAGCCTATATTAAAGGCTCGGCCGTGAGCAGCGCTGGCCACTGGCACAATATAACACTGACAGACCCGCGAACCGAGCGCAGGATTTACGTTACCAACCTTTCATTTGAGCCGTCCTTTATTTTATTCTACAACAATGGCAGACACACAAGTTGACTCCGGCTCGGACATCTCTGCCAAGGTAAGCCGCCCGCCGGGGCTCCGTCCCCGGAGCCGCCGCTCCGAGCGCGGCGGAGCTCCACACTAACCTACATTTTTTTGTTTTGTTTTAAACCCCCGTCGTCGCCTCGCGCTCACTCGGACTCTGAAGTGTGCCGTGAACCGGGAGCAGAATAAAGAAACCGGGCCGGTGCGCGCGCCGTTTCCTCTGAACTCTGATGGAAACGGTCGAAATGAAGCGGGGGGTCCGGGCACCGCGTCACGGAGCCGGGCTGCGCTCAGCCCGCGCCTCATTGTCCGGGAGAGCGAACGGGCTGCGCGGGTTCTTTGTTTATACAAGCGGCTCGGTTCTCCCCGCGGAAGCACGCACATCAGGTCCGGACCGAAGCTCCGCCGAACAGCTCCCGCTCTTCACGCTCCTCGCGCGCTTCGCCGCTTCTTCTTCTTCTTTTTGTGGCTCTTTACGCGCCGCGCGCTTCTCCGCTCGGTCGACGCGCCTGTTTGTTCCGTTTGTTCCGCGGGTCAGAGAGCCGAACGGAACCGTTCGTATCCACGCGGGGTTTATTGACGGGGAGCTGCGGGCGGAGGAGAGGAGTGAGGCGGGCTCCGGACGCTCTCGGCCGGGCTCCGCGGTGCGCTCGGTCCGTTTGAATGGAGCTCGGAGGCGGGCGGGCGCGCGTGAATGACACCGATGTCAACTTTCGGGGCTGCGCGTGAACCCTCATTTGTTTGCGGCTCCGTTTGTCTGAAGGTAACGGCGGGCCTGTCCGTTTACCGACGGCAGGAAGGTCGGCTGCTGCCTGACCGGGCTCCGTTTGCTCAGCCTCCCGTTTACCGGAGAGCCTCCGTGCGCACGCCGCGCCGCGGCTTCCGCTTTTCTCCGCCGTGTTTGGAGCGCGTTCGTCTCAGGGGAAAGTTTCTTTTTCTCCCCCATGCAGCCCTCACCCCTCTCTGCCTCCCCCTCTGTCGGTGCGTGTGTCGGGGCCGCGGAGGTGTGATGTGACGGTGCTGGTTCGGCCGGAGCCTCTGCGCCGCTTTAAACGTTAATTTCCGTCCAGTTGGACTTTGGATCAGATTGGGTAAAACTTTAATAGCCCCCGCGGGGGGAGGAGGGGGGTCGGTGTCCTCCTCCTCCGCAGCAGCGGGGATCCAGGCTGGAGCTCCAGGAGCCGCGCGGCGGAGCAACAGACGGACACATGGAGGCTGCTGCGGGGTGTTAACGCAGATAATCCGGGGTGCGTGTTCACGCACTATTTATAGTTTGTGGAGCATTTTTACGCACAAGCGCGTTTTTACGCACCGTGAGCGAGCGGAGCCTCCGCGCTCCATCAGCCCCCCGTGTGTGTGTGTGTGTGTGTGTGTGTCTGCTGAGGAGCTGCTAAACAGCTTAATGGATTTTAACCAATAAGATTATGTAAAGCAATTAATCAATAACAGCGCGGGGCGTGCGGGGCGTGCGTGACGACAACAGGCTGTGAACGGCGGAGCTCTATTAACAGGCTCGGCGGGCGGTTTTCCGGTCAAAGCGGGAGCAGAAAGAGAACGGGGAACCTCTCGGTGTGTGTGTGTGTGTGTGTGTGTGTTTGCGGGCTCCGGCCCCGCAGCGCCGCCTGCGTCTCGCTTTCCTCGCGTGCCATGTGTCGTCTTCTATTGTCCTTCCAGCCTGTGTTACCGCGCGGCCAGCAGCAGCGTGCATCGCGCTCTCCTCCTCCTCCTCCTCCTCCTCCATCACCACCTCCCCCCTCCTCCCCCCGCTCCTGCGCCCTCCTGTGTTATTTTAAACGGAGCGGTGCATCCTGGGTATTGCAGTGCCTCTCCCGGGCGTGTCTCGTGACATATGGCGGCGACGGCAGCCAGTGGAAGACTACAATACCCAGAGTGCCCCGGGGGCCACATCAAAGTATCAGATTACAACACATTAGAGGGGATGGAGTGGGAGGAGGAGAGGAGGGGGGAGGATCTGCAGAGACCAATATGGTGTTTAAATAGGAAGGCAGCTCCCACAATGCACTGGGGCTCCACTAACTAGGCCATTAGGTAGAAGGGCAGGTAGCAGCATCGGCTGCACCTGAACGCTGCTAACGCTGGTTTTTCTCCTTTTCCCGTCAGGACCTGAAGGAGAAGAAGCTGGTGGAGGAGAAGGAGAACGGCAAAGACGCCGCCACCAATGGCAAGGTAACCTCCATCACCTCAGCGCCGCCGCTCGCCTCCTCGTAGCTTCTCCAACTTTCCTCAGCGCGGCGTGACTTTTAAACTTTTTTTATTTTGGCGTTCCAGGAGAACGAGGAGAACGGCGAGCCCGACGTAGATGACGAAGAGGACGAGGAGGTGGACGAGGAGGACGAGGAAGATGACGGAGAAGGTAGCTAGAGTCAGTTTTTTATGTTTGCTCCATCTGTTTGAAAAAAGTACAACCGTCTCATCGGCCTCCTTCATCCTGCAGGCGAGGAGGAAGACGAGGAGGACGACGACGACGAGATCGAGGGCGGCACAAAACGGGCAGCTGAGGACGACGAGGACGACGACGAGGTGAGTCGGCGAAACCCGACCTCCACCGCCGAGAGCCGAGCGGCCAATCACGATGTCACGACTAACCGTTTCTCCTCCTCTTCCTCCAGGACGACGTCGAAACCAAGAAGCAGAAAACCGACGACGACGATTGATGCGTTTCCCCCCGCGCCATCCTGCTGAAACACTTCCTGATTCTTCACCTCTGACCGTTTTTCTACGTCACAGGTGGAGGGGCTGGAGGACTGATTTAAAGGAAAAAATAATAATAAAAAAAATCCAACATGGTCATTAGCAAGTAGAGTTCAACAAACATCGACCACGTCCACACACACACACACACACACACACCGATCTCCCCTCCAAACTGCAAATTTTCTAGAGGAACTCGCCACACAGACGCAGAAATCCGGCTCAACAACAACAACAACACGAAAGGAGAATTTGTTTGTATTTTTATTTACATTTTATATTTTTGTACATATTGTTAAGAGGGGGCAGTTTCTCTCCCGGCAGCGATCTCGTCAGACCAAATCGGTGCTTCTTTAACGAAAGATTTTACTTGGTTGACCATGTTACGATATCTCAACAGATACTAGGGAATACAAACCGTGTAAAAACAGTAAAACATGAACCTCTTAAGCCGTTGAACTCAGAGCATTCCAGTAAATTTAATGTATGTACTTTAGCTGTACCATAACTAGTTTGTTTGTATGGGAGGGTAAGGCCAAAGAAAAGAGCCTCTTTTCTTTTTCCTTTTTATTTTGTTTTTGTCAGCGACTTTTTGTTTTATGACGGCCTGTTTTGATGTATGTGCGAAGTTTGTTGTTTGACAATAAACCGGACTTTTATTTTGTGAGTTGTACTTTGTATCTCTGCTTGTTTTTTCCTCTCGGCGTCAGGTGGAGGCGGCCTCACAGGTATTTGTAGAGAGGTTAAAGGTCACCAAGCTTCCAGAGTGAACTTTCCTGCAGCACGTTTATTAATCTGCAGTTTCAGTGATGAAACATGCAGCTGTCATCACCAGAATATGACAAATATTAGTATTAATGTAGCAGCTGCAGTAAAATACATCAATATATCTGTATGTACTGGTATAAATACTGCATGCAGCAAAGTACACACAGTTCACTCATAATACTTCTGTCCTGAAGTAGGATTTTGATCGCAGTACTCGAGTATTTTTCCACAGTTCCAGGTACTTGAGTTGAGGAGAGGAGCGGAGTACACAGCTGGACGTCACAGCAGGACGTTGAACTTTATTACTACATGTCACTTAAATAAATAAGACAAGAGTCCCCACAGACTGTCTAAAACCTGGACGTATTCTCTGAGACGTTCCCGCAGACTGTCTAAAACCTGGATGTAGTCTCTGAGACTTCCCCACAGACTGTCTTAACGCCTGGACGTAGTCTCTGAGACCCTCAGTACAGTTGTCATGAACGGGGAAATTAGCTACAGAGACCAAAACTGTTTTTGTACCAGGCTGTAAACATGTTTATTTCTGCTGTCTAACATGGGGACTTATGGAGACTGACTCAATTCTGGAACCACCCTCAAGTGGACGTTAGAGGAACTGCAGTTTGTGACACTTTCTGTGTTGGTTTTATTTCACAGCTTGTATCTTTACATTGATATTTGTACTCACTAAATATTTAAAAAGTTCTTTAGATGACACGAGATACTAAATTTGGATCGTGAGTGTTGGAGGTGGAGGAGTGAATGGTGAAGGAGTGAACGGTGAAGGTGGAGGAGTGAGTGGTGAAGGAGTGAACAATGAAGGTGGAGGAGTGAGTGGTGAAGGAGTGAACAGTCCCTGCGAGCTGTTTGCAGTCGGTACAGTTTCCAGTCTGCTGTCAGTCCAGGACAAACATGACGGAGCCTGAACGAGCGCGGGAGGATCTGATCCGTGTTCAGTCATGTCAGCTGCAGCCTGCAGGGCCCAAAACTCAGAGAGGAGGTCCACACGCAGGAATGTTCAAAACACCTCATTACACACACACACACACACAAGAAACCTGGGCGACATGTCGGTGCTTCACTTTGTTCATAAACATGTTAGTGTTTCTGCACAGGTGAGCCGCATGTTTTCATGACACATATAACAGAGTTTAGTTTGTTCTTCTTTCTTGTCTAAATTGACCTTTATTTAATTAATTTATTTTGTTTTTTTAAATGTTTTAATAAATTCAATATTTGAAAATATTTTCAAATATTTAAGTATATTTATAATATTTTTAATATATTTATATTAGTATTTATTTATCAATATATACGTGTGGTATTTGTATTTTTTATTTTTCACATTTTTATTATCAGAGAAAATATTTTAAAAAATATAAATCAGTCAAAATATAAAAAAAATATTTAAGTTATTAATTTTTAGAGGAAGTCGACCTGTGGTCAGAGAACACGTTCATGGTTCTTCATATTTATTGTATTTATTTATTTGTATTTGTTTCCACAGTCAGTCAGCCAACTTGACGGGAACGTTCTGGTTCTGGACCGTTTGTCAGACAGAACTACAGATTTTACATTTTTAAGTTTGTTTAGAGCTTCCTGTTTTATTTTGTAGTTCTCCCCTGTCTGTGTCTTGCATTTCCACTTCCTGCCTTGTTTTCCCGCCTGTTTTTGATGATGCACCTGTCCCTGATGAGTCTCACCTGTTGTCCTGCCTGGTTCTGGTCGTATTTTTGTCTGGACCTCCAGCCGCCTTTGGCTGTTTCATCCTCCGTGTTCATCTCCTCCAAGTAAGTGATTAAAGTTCCTCCTCACCTGTCAGGTATCCCTACCTGTGCGACGGTTCACAGAGAAAATAATAAAAATAGTTTCATGCTGTCCAACAGAGATGAAGTCCTAAAGAGGTTCTCCAACAGAACCTTTGAAGAACCTTTATCTTGTGTGTGTTTATTAAAGGAAGAGGTGAAGGTATGGATGACTTTGATCTGTCCGTCCTGAACACGTGAAGCTCTCAGATGTACTCGAGTGAAGTATTTGAATAAATGTACTCAGTTACTTTCCAGCGCGGACTCTGTGACACACTTTCAGAGATGAGTCCTGACATGACATCAGATCAGGAAGTCTGGCCTGAAGCTGCGTGCTGATTGGCTCACTCTGTCCAATTGGTGTTAGTGTGCATTGAGCGTGAACTGCTGCTATCGGCCAATCAGAGGGAAGTATCATCAGGCAAACAAAAAAGTTCTAAATACTACAACTACTACTACTACTACCAGAAGTGGAATATAACTCAGTACATTTACTCAAGTACAGAACTTTCATACATTTAAAGGTACTTGTACTTCACTGGAGTCTTTCTACTTTTAGTACTCACACTGTTACTGTTACTAGACTGAGAAGCTCCACCCACTGCATACCTGAGCAGGATGAACAGGTAAAATGAATGAAGACTGGTTTTCTGTCAGTGTTATTATAACTGTTTCTAAAAATGACAGACTGCTGCTGTAAATGACAACTTCACTATAAAACAACAGACATCACAGCTGAGGGAAGAAGATATCAGTATTTGAGTATTTACTCTGATTACATTACATCTGATCAGCAGCCAATCATCATCCAGGTCAGCAGCAGCAGACCCAGCAGCTCTCCTTTTCTCTTCTTAGCTTTCTCCGTCAGTGTCCTCTTCACTCTCTGCTCCTCTGCCATCATGTCCATAGAAGCTGCTGAGCCCGTTTACATTGCCTGTTTGCCCAGCTCCCGTTCTGGCATGACACCAACTCCATCCCAGCATTCCCCCAGTCCTCAAAACAATTTCTTCTTCTCCTTCTCCTCGTGGTCCAACACCCCCCCCCCCTAACAGACTGAGCTATCATTAGTTGGCAGCGGTCCCTCGATTAGGACACTGGTTCCAATCCTTTTTCCGACGTGGAGTTTTCCTCTCTGAGTAAACTGACTTCATATTTTCTGTATATTTTAATATTCAGTTGAGAACATTGAGAGAAGAGAACAGCTGATGGATGAACTGTTGAGATTGTAAATCCCTTCTCAAATGTTCTCACAACTTAAACTCAAGACTTCACGACCACCTTGTGAAGCTTTGATGGCCACTCTTGGGGGTCGGGAGCCACAGGTCTGTTCAGTCAACATTAGATCTCACACGTGTATTCATTTGTCTTGACAAACACAGAACAATCAGCTCCTTTTCAATCCAGGTGATGTCTGTGCTGTGACTCACCTGCACGCTGAGGTCCTCATGCCTCCCTGGAGCTTCACTGCCCCCATGTGTCCACACTCAGAGCTGCATGTTGTTTCCCCTGCAGCCTCTTTGACGCTCCACTGGCTGCAGAAAGAAGTCAGATTGTTTTGAGTCTTTTTCTTCTTCACACTGTGCAGTTATATTTATTTCTCCACACTGTCATCCAATAATCTGTGCAGTTATTTCCAGTAACGATCCATTGTGCAGATCTGTAAACTTGAAAGGTTGAATATAGTTTGTAACTCTAAATATCAGTGACCTGGAGACCTGAGAACGTTCAGACCTGGGAAAGATAAATTCTACATATAAATATCGTGATATTAAACTTCAACTGTCTAAGATCTAATAACTAATTTTATGAAGAAGAAACAAACATTTCTTAAAACTCCATGTTTTATTTTATTTATGCTGTTTTAATATATTTAAAACACACACACACACACACGCGCGCACGTCTCCGTCACGCCCACCTTCATTGTGTGATTTCACACCCAGTCCCTATAGAACTACACACACACACACCAAATCATCAGAGGTCTATACATCGCCCCAGCAACCAGGGGCTCACCTAGCAACAGCTGGTGCCCCCCACCCCACCCCCCACACACACTTTTACATTTTCCTGATGTTTTATCCACCAAAATATTTAATGAGAACCTTTGAAGAACCATGAATCTGAAAATCTAGGTAAAGACTCTCCTGAAACGACTTCAACGTTTGTTTGCCAAAGTGTGAACGTTCATTTTGTAACTGTCTGTTAAAGTCAAAGTGACGAAGCTTCAAACTCAGCAGCACACTGACATCTGGTGGTTGGTTATAACAGCTGAAGCTCCACGCCGCCTCTCTGATTTGAACAGATTTACCATGAAGCCCACAGATCATCACCTGATGGCTGCAGACTACTCCTACACACTTTGTCCTACAGAAACCATTCAAATATTCCATTCAATTTATTTATATAGCGCCAAATCACAACAAAAGTTTTCTCATGACACAGAGCAGGTCTACACCCTCATAATATTTCCTCATATTACACAACCTTCAGCTCTTGTTTTACTCATTCGTACTGTTCACTTTTTAAAATATTCAATCAATATTTTTTTGTACAATAAATCTTTGTACAAACCTTCTAACTGACTCTGAGCTACAGACTTCTTCAGACTTTAATTCATCAGATTTAACTGACAGCAGATTAGTGTGATAAAGTTTAAACGTATGTAAATAAAAAAACTTAATTATTTTCTTTGACATAATATGTAAAGATTGTATCTTACTGGTAGTTTTTCAAATGTTCATTATTAAAAACAATAATTGGAAATAATAGAAATAAATTCTCAGTGTTGACGTTTCACATATTTAATTTTATTTATCACTGAATAGAATTTTGGGAAGAATTGATTAAATAAATTTAGTTTTGTGGATAAATTTATGACACTGAACGCTGATTTTTACTCCAGTCATCACACGAAAGCGCCGACAGAAAATGAACAGACTCAAATGATTTGCTGCTTTTCTTTTAGGATTTTGTGACACATTTCTAATTCAGCCAATCAAATCACAGCATTACAGTTTTCACTTGTTTACACTTTTGTGCAAAAAGACTTTGATGTCATAAATCACATCCTGTCAGCTGTACATGATGTTTGGTATCAGCATGACAGCATAAAAACATCACAGTCCTTCACAGCAACGTTTGGAGCTATTCCATTTAAACTACATGAGTTCATGTTGTCCAGGCTGATCAGTGCAGGCAGATTACAGAATATCACAGGAGACCATCTGCAGAGCGCATGCTGCTCACAATAACCTCCATAACCACAAAGTGACCAGGAGAGTGCGAGAATATACTTCGCCCACCTGGGCTATGGTGGAAAACTGTGATGCACTGATGATGAACCAGTTTCAAACAAAGCTACCACAAAGGTCCAGGATCTATGGAGGAACCATCTTGGAAGAGGCAACCAGTTGTGGCCTTAAGCACAACTGTAGTGCTGTAGTTTCACACCTCATGTTGTGTCATCACGACATTTCATCAGTAGTTGGAGGCAGCACAGAGGAGAAACAGGCCGAATTCACAGAAATCACATGACCCGCCCTACATCCTGTCTATGTTTGTGTGTGTGTGTGTGTGTGTGTGTGGTGAGCATATGAAGCAGTCACAGAGGGAAGTGAAGCAGAACTCCTCCCGCCCTGATCAGAGGCAGATTTTGGGGTAAGCTGCTGAACCTGAGCTGATTTTCTGTTTCTGTTGTTTGGTGTTAATGTGACGATGAAGACTGAAGCTTACGTGCTCTGTTCGTGTGCTGTAGTAATTAACTGACTGTACTCATGTTGCTGCAGACTGTGCTAATGTCGGCAGTGCATGTGTGAGCAGCAGCAGTCTGACTGTCCAACAAACCAACCGTCAGCTTAAAAACAGAATCACTCATCAGACACAGAGATTCAGACTAGACTGTCTGTAAATGAAAACACTGAGGTGACTTCAGTTACTGAAGGTAACTAAATGTACGGAGCCAGTTTGAAAAAGAAGTTCAGTTCACTCAGTGTGAAGTGGGAGAAAGAGACAGACCTGACTGACAGAGCTGCTTGGCTCCAGCAGCATAGCTGAAGCATTGAGATGTAGCAGCCAGCAGAGGGAGCAGTCGTACAGATTTTAATCCTGACAGCAGCAGCACAGGCTGACACATCACCAAAGTAACTAAGTACATTTACTCAAGGTAAATATTTACTATAGGTAAATAGTTTCAATGTTCTTGTACTTATTTTCATTGAAGTTTCTTCATTCTTCTGACAACTTCAGAGGACATGTCGTACTTTTTACTTCACCCGCTAATCTGCTGCAGTCATGGACGATCCCTCCACTAAACACTGGACAAGCTAAAGAGCAGCTTCAGCAGCAGACTCATCCAACCTGCTGCTCTGAGGAGCGATACAGGAAATAAACCGTCCCTACATACTATACGAACTACTACATCAGTACTATTACCATCATCTTACCTGACGTGAAAACCTGTCGGGACGATGGAGCTGACGGCGCTCGGCCGACCTTTCAGTGTCGGGATGTTGTACGACTGCCGCACAGATTCACTCGTACCTGGTAAGGATTCACATTTAAAGATACTTCACGCACCACAACCAACCTTTCAGTTTTTAACTTAAGTTATATTCAATACTCAGGGGTCAGGAAACCCATACAACCTTTATTGTTGTAATAACTCACTGTGAGCTATTTCCTGTAAAAAGGTATTTTACTTTTTTGGTTCATTAGAATAAACAGAGAAGGGACAGCTATACAGTTAGCATGAATTCAAAGCTGAAGACACTCAGATATTACATTAGATCAGCATTACCTGTCTCCTGACACAATGTCCTCGATGTTCTTGAGAAGCTTCTTTTCACCAAAGAAATTGCACTGAAATAACCTGTTTCCACCAGTATCTTTGACACACGTCACTCCTGTTTGGCTGGTTCTGGAAGCTGAACTTGATTTTTGCTTCTTTTGCAGGAATAACATTGTGGGACCATGATGACCTGATAAAACATGTACGAGAAAGACCGCAGAACTCTAATGATTTTGAGATTGTTGCATCTGAATCTATTGAGGGCAAATCTAAAGCACTGAATGTTGATGCATCACTGAAAGCAAGTTTCCTGGGTGGACTCGTTCAAGTTTCCGGATCGGCCAAATACCTGAACGATAGTAAGACTTCCAAAAATCAGGCCAGAGTAACACTGAACTACAAAGCTACCACAAAGATCCAGGAACTATCAATGGACCATCTTGGAAGAGGCAACGTGAAGCATCCGTATGTCTTTGATCAAGGATTAGCAACACATGTAGTCACAGCTGTTCTTTATGGGGCACAAGCCTTCTTTGTCTTTGACCGTGAGGTGTCTGAACAGGAAGATCATCAAGACATTGAAGGACACTTGAAGGTGATGATCAAGAAAATTCCCTGTCTTCAGATAGAGGGTGACGGTTCACTGAAAATGGAAGACAAGGACAGAGCAAGTGTTGAGAAATTCTCCTGCAGATTCTATGGAGACTTTTCCCTTCAGAAACCTCCTACATCCTTTCAGGATGCAATACAAGTCTACCAAGGTCTGCCAAAATTACTGGGAACCAATGGAGAAAACGCCGTACCAACGAAGGTCTGGCTGCTGCCACTGACATGTTTGGATTCTTCAGCTGCTAAACTCGTCCGTCAGATCAGTATAAGATTAGTTCAAGACTCACAGCGTGTCCTGGAGGACTTCAGTGAGCTGGAGATGAGGTGTAATGATGCACTGAACACCAACACTGCACAGCAGTTCCCACAGATTGGCAACAAACTTAAAACTTTTAGAGAGATGTGCTCTGAGTTCAAACTGGAATTCCAACAAACTTTGGCAAAGAAACTTCCGTCAATCCGAGGAGGAGGAGAAGAAGAAGCAGTGCTCGCAGAGATCCTGAAGAAGAGACATTCTTCTCCTTTCAGCAGCAAAGATCTGAACGAGTGGATGGACTGTAAAGAGAGAGAAATTTACACTTTAAAATCTTTAACCAACATGATGAAGAACACCAAGATCGTTCCATCTCAAAATCACCTGCACAGAGAAACTCTCAGTGCTGAACATGCTGTGTGTTTTGTCTTCACCTCTCTGGGAAGTGTTGAACCGTACCTGTCAACTTTATCAAACTACTTACAACAAACAGCCACACCAGACGAGCCTCAAGAGCCACGTACTCGAGATGTAGAGAAGGAACAATGGTACGCCTCAAAAGAAGTAGCAGAAACAATGAGGCATAAAGCAAAGCTCTTCAGTGATTTTGCAGAAGCCAACCAGGAGAACAGGAACATGAAGTTCCTGACAGTGGGATTAACAAATGAGACACGGAAAGGTTCGAGCATCTGCCTTTATAAAGACGGCTTTCCTGTCAATGAGAACTTTGAACCACCTTCAAAGCCTGGAACAGTAACAGTAAGTGACATCAACCACAACAGCGTGACACTGAAGATTTCTCC
Source organism: Nibea coibor (assembly GCA_023373845.1). NCBI lineage: Eukaryota > Metazoa > Chordata > Actinopteri > Sciaenidae > Nibea > Nibea coibor. The sequence goes on along the minus strand of CM041725.1, from coordinate 801,936 downwards.
ACCCAGATTTGGAGCAGAGAACATCACCTCATACTGTACCGAGTACCGTGTCAGCGCAGAGGATAGATGGCAACAAAAGACAGCATCAAAAGCTGAAGAAGTCACAGTGAGAGATCTGAGTCCGAACACAGAGTATCTGTTCAGATGCAGAGCAGTGACCTCACAAGCTGTTGGGCCAGCCAATGAAGTCAGTGGTTCCATTAAAACTTTACCTTGCAGCCCTCCTGGAAAACCACAAGTTGAACCAAACTCATGTGAGATTTCAGTGAGCTGGGAGAAACCTGCTGAGCTTGGACAAGATGTCCAGACTTTGAGATACATCGTGGAGTCTGCAAAAACAGACAACAGGATGAAAGAGGAAGATCTCCAGTGGAAGCAAATGATGTCTGAGGCTGAAAAGGCGATCATTGCAGGGCTTCAGCCAGGGACACAATATGTTGTCAGAGTCACGTGTGATTGTGGTGAAGCTGGCAGGAGCAAGGAAAGCATCTCTGTTAACGTCTGCACAACAAAACTTAAACCTCTCACAGAAACACTCAAAATAACAAGTAAAATAATAAATGATGGATCCCCCTCAGTTTACAAACTGCCCGTGAAAGAAGAAGACATGGACATAGATGGATGCCGAATATACAGTTTTGGCAAAGAAAGCACAAGACAAAGTCGAACGATTATACTTTTTGGAACGATTGGATCTGGAAAGTCCACTTTGATCAATGCAATGATCAACTATGTTGTCGGTGTAGAGTGGAATGACAAATTAAGATTCAAATTAACTGACAATGCTCACAGCCAGACCTCTAAAGTCACTGTGTACAAACTCAACCACCAGGATGGTTTTAAAATAGATCACTCACTGACCATTGTTGACACTCCAGGTTTTGGAGGCAGAGAAAGAGACGAGGAGATTGTAGAACAGCTGCATAACCTCTTCTGTGCTCGGCACGGTCTCAGAGAAATTGACGCTGTGTGTTTTGTAGCTCAGGCGGCTTTAGCGCGACTCACACCGACACAGAAATACATGTTTGACTCTGTGCTCTCCATCTTTGGTAAAGATGTGGCAGAAAACATCAGAGTTCTGGTGACGTTTGCAGACTGTCGACGTCTACCAGTTCTAGAGGCCATCAATGCTGCAGGTGTCCCATGTCCTAAATCAAAAGACGGACTGCCAGTTCACTTCAAATTCAATAATTCAGCTTTGTTTGCAGACAACAGATCATCTGCAGCAGGCAGCAAGAGTGAGGATGATGATGATGGAGGCTTTGATCAGATGTTCTGGAAGATGGGGACAAAAAGCATGAAGAGGTTCTTCGATGCTTTCACTGAAAAAAAAACAATGACAATGGAGGTCCTCAGAGACAGACAGGACCTCGAGGGTCATTATGAACACTTGCTGAAGGAGCTTTTCCTTTGTGGTGAATCATTCCCAGAAAACACATTGCTACCAGCCATAGAGAACGAGTCACTGATAGCTGATGATTATACGCTGTTTTATATAGTGGAAACAATAAAGACATGTTCCGATTATCTGACAAGTCTCAAAAAGAAAACACTGAAGACAAATCTTCTCTCCACTTCAGAGTACACCGACTTCCTCATTCAGAGAGAGCAATCAGAAGCCAAACCAGGCTGGAAGCAACGAGTTGAGTTCCTGATGAACGTGAGAGATGGAGACAATAATGATGAAGATGAAGACAATGATGATCTCATCTACAGGAGGAAGAAGACAATAAAAATGACAGTGAAGATGATGACATCATATTGGGACAAAATGTCATCATGTAAAGAAACTCAGTATTATGACAAATATCATGATGCTGCACTCCTGCTGAAGAAGATGTTGATAAAGACGTTGCTGAGATGATTAATCCCTCTTGGGGAATTTTTTCACTCTGTTGACGGCGTCAATCTAACAGGGCATTCAGACAGAGTGATGGACAAGTGATGTTTATGGGAACCTTGGCAGAACCCTCCAGTTCCCAAGAAAAGTCCTCCTGAGCTACCTGCCCCAAAAAGTGAAAAGAGTACATGGCGAAAATACAGAGCAGAGAAACTCCTCCAGAGCGATGTGTTGAGACAGAGCCTCCATTCTGAGAAACCAAGACTTACAGTACGACAGAAAATCAAATATAAATGTGAGACGTGAGATAAAGATGCTTACAGTTTTCTTTTGTAAACTCGAACAGTGTAAATGTTTTTTTATTTTCTATAAATGAAAACAACAAAAGAGCTGAAGGAAAAGTAGCTACTGTTCAGACACTGACTGAGAAGCTTGGAAAGCTCCACTAACTGCATCACTGACCACTGAGCACATTTTGTGCTGGAGCCAGTAACTGGAAAACATCCCAGCACGAGTGCAACCAGTGCTCCCATTTCTCCAAAATTGAGAAATTATGAAATAATAATCAGTAAATAAATGTTGTGATTATTAGTGTTGTCTGTTGTCTGTGATGTGTCAGTGTCACCTTCTCTGCTCTAACTCTTAATGAGTTTCTATGTTCATCATCACATTTTGTTCCTATTTTACGCAGTGTGAAGAATGTTTAAAGAGAGGAGAGAGTCCAGGGGGTGAGAAGGAGCTAGGTTAGGGGACAGCTGAGAGGACAGAGGAGGCAAGAGAGGAAGGAGGTAAAGGTTGCATCTGATATGGACAGAATTTATGGGAGAAAAGACACAGAAAGCTCAGTGGTAGAGCAGTTAGTTATTTACCAGCTTTCTTAGTGGGGTGGAGCTTCAACGTCATGATGAATGGTTTTACTTATGAATGTTTCCATTAATACTGAGGAGGAAATGTGTTCTCATATTGAAGTGTCTCTCCTGAGGTGTGTTTAATGTGCGTCAGTGGTTTAAAGGACACATCTGACACAGTAATCACGTCTGTATGTACGTTTAAACAGCTGCATAGCTGAAGCATTGAGATGTAGCAGCCAGCAGAGGGAGCAGTCATACAGATTTTAATCCTGACAGCAGCAGCACAGGCTGACACATCAACAAAGTAACTAAGTACATTTACTCGAGGACTGTAGGTACAGTTTTAATGTTCTTGTACAGGAAACTTTTAATCGTAAAATTATAGACAGATTGAACTATCAAATAGTAACATATAATTAAAGTTTGTCCAAAAGTTTGGACACACCTTACCTTCAGAGGTTTTTCTTTAGTATTTTCTACACTGTAGAAACACAGAAGACGTCCAAACGTTTGAATGTGTTTGAAACAATCCTCTCCACACGCTGAGGCGATGTGTCTGGAGCTGGAGTAAGAGCTACAATCTGCTGTAGGATGTCGTAAAACTTCCCGACTGACAATATTGATGAAGATGAAGACAATGATGATCTCATCTGCATGATGAAGAAGACAGTAAAAATGACAGTGAAGATGATGACATCATATTGGGACAAAAAACTCAGTATTATGACAAATATCATGATGCTGATGAAGACGTTGGTAAAGACGTTGATGAGATGATTACTCCCTCTTGGGGAAGTTGTTCACTCTGTTGATGGCGTCAATCTAACAGGACGTCAGACGGAGGACAAGGAGGCCTTGGAAACTTAAATTAATGTGAAATTGACCTGTGAATTTATTCTCTGCATTTATCCCATCCAGCTGGCACCTGTCAGAACACACATGCACAGTATCACACACATAGCGGCAGATACACACAGACTGGAGCGTGGGCTGCAATTCGATACACGTTGGGGGGGGTACGATGTAACCATATATAAAGTAGCTGTAGCTAGCTGAAGAAAAAATTAGTTCAATGTAGCTCACTGTATAAAACAGTTCAGAGTACTTCCTACCTGGTAACTGCTAGGTGCTAACATGCTAACACTGGGTAAGGTAAGGTAACCAACAAAATAAACACTGACTGTATATAAATTAGTTAAAAACAGTTAACATGTAAAGAGTTAAAACTACTTCATAGCTGGTAGTTGCTAGGTACTAATCAAAGCTACATAACACGTAGTAGGAGTAGTTACGTTAGCCCCGCTAACACAAGGTAACCTACAAAATAAACATATAACAACATATAACATGGCTAACCTTACAGCTTTAAAGTTGAAGCCGATATCGATCACAGTACTTCAGCTGTTTGCCCTCATTAAGAAAGCAGTAACATGCACACATGCTGCCATCAAAAATAAACTTTACCCACTTACCTCTCAGCTCTGTCCTCTGGGGCTGTGGGCCGACGTGCTGGTTCTCTGAAATGGTGCCAATTATAAAGTATAAAGTATAAATAAGTACAAAGTATCTAACTCAGTGGTTCTTAACCTGAGCCTCCGCCGCAGAGGTCAAGATACACATGACTCATCATGTCAATTCGTGATGCCGCGCCCCGCTTGGCCATCACTGGCTGCAGATGATCACGTGACATTGCTTGGTAAATCAGTGCTGCGGGGAATTTATATATATATATATATATATATATATATATATATATATATATATATATATATATATATATATATTTATTTATTTATTTTACTAAAGAAGGGTTCGGTGAATGAGCATATGAAACTGGTGGGGTTCGGTACCTCCAACAAGGTTAAGAACCACTGATCTAACTGTACAAGTAGCTAATGGTAGCTAATGGTAAAAAAGTACATAAACTAGCTAACAGTATATAAAGTACATAAACTAGCTAACAGTATATACAGTACACAAACTAGCTAACAGTATATACAATACACAAACTAGCTAACAGTATATACAGTACATAAACTAGCTAACAGTATATAAAGTACATAAACTAGCTAACAGTATATACAGTACATAAACTAGCTAACAGTATATAAAGTACACAAACTAGCTAACAGTATATACAGTACATAAACTAGCTAACAGTATATAAAGTACATAAACTAGCTAACAGTATATAAAGTACACAAACTAGCTAACAGTATATAAAGTACATAAACTAGCTAACAGTATATAAAGTACATAAACTAGCTAACAGTATATACAGTACATAAACTAGCTAACAGTATATAAAGTACATAAACTAGCTAACAGTATATAAAGTACATAAACTAGCTAACAGTATATAAAGTACACAAACTAGCTAACAGTATATACTCACAGTGTTTCCACATGCACACCTCGCCTCACCATGACTGTGTGTTAAATTAAAATACATTTCAGTGTTGTGATCGTGTAATTACAATTATAATGTGAAAACCCAGCAGTACTTTTTATATTTCATTATGAATGTTTAGATTTCATAAACGTTGAACCTGAATATAAGCCTTTAAAGGACACAGCTTGGGTTTGCGAGCTAGCATCTCAACAAAGTGCTGTACACGATGACTAACACGTTAAAACAGAGATCACGCTAACAAAGAGCAAAGCAGCTTTTCACTACAGAGTCCAGTTAAACCTGGATTCAACGGTTTTCACGTCTTTTAAGTCACTTTGAACGAAGTCTCACCTGTCAGCACAGCTCAGCGCGAACAGCGCGAATTCACAGGAAGTGACGTCACAAAATACAGCCAACAAAATAAAAGCTTGCTCAAACAAATACACAGCAGACTGTCTAAAACCTGGACGTAGTCTCCATGATGTTCCCACAGACTGTCTAAAACCACCTGTGACCACGCCCACCTGTCAATCAAAGCGTCCACGCTCTGAATCCTGCATAACTTTAAGCCTTAATATAATGTGAACAGGTGAGTTGTATATAAATTCACCCTCAGTACAGTTGTCATGAACGGGGAAATTAGCTACAGAGACCAAAACTGTTTTTGTACCAGGCTGTAAACATGTTTATTTCTGCTGTCTAACATGGGGACTTATGGAGACTGACTCACTGCTGCAGCCAGCCTCAGGTGGACGTTAGAGGAACTGCAGGTTTTTTCTTCCTTCATGTGCTGACTCCATAGACAAACTGACGGAGGCTTCACGATGTTAGATGTAGGTTGACTGCATGAACCACACCAGGACAGAAGTGGGAGAGATGTGACCTTTGACCTCCAGGAGATGACTGTTGGTTCACGTCGTCTGTGCTGCAGTGTGACGCAGATTAGTGACGTTCAGGTGACAATGGGAGAGACGGACGCTGGTCTGTAGAGAGAGTGACGGAGTGGGAGAGGAACAACGGTACGGTTCTGGACCACCGCCAGCGGTGACAAAAGCTCCGTTGTTGAAGCTCCAACACGCTGATTCACCAGAGTGACGGAGAGTCAGCTGACAGAGGGAGCGCTTGTTTAATAACACACACTCTGTCCCAGTGGGGTCCTCTGTAACTGACACACACACACACTGTTGCACCATTGTGGTTCAGATGAGACAATGCACAAACGTCTTCCACCGTCTGAGTGTGGTGTGTTATTGTACTACGTGTTCTATCAACAGTACTGAGGTGGAACGTGTCTCCAGCTTCAGGCTTCTGGGTGCCCACATCTCCGAGGACCGTCCTGGTCACGAAGGCCCGCTGAGCGTCCAGCAGGAACTCAAGAACAGCTCGTTTCTGTCGCCCTGATAAATTCTGCACCAGGGTGATCTCCATCTCTGAACCGCCGCCCTCCACCCAACCTCATGGACTGAGCTGTTATTCTTTCCACATCTCGTCCTCTGGTCAGACGCTGAACTGCATTTCTTTGTCTTAGTACAATCTAATCTAATCATCTAATCTCCACCCACAGACATTACTTAGCTCTAAATGGTTGGCAGGTGGATGTCAGTTTTATTTGTACAGATCCAGAACAGACGTTTTCTCAGGACACGTCTTCAACACGAGTTATAAATATTAAACTTTTACCCTCAAAGTTGGGTGTAACATGCAGAAGAGTGTTTTGTTGGAGGACTGGGTGGAGCTGAAAAAAGTGATAAGCAGCTAACAAACTCAGCTACCATGAGCTAACAGCAGCTCCAGCTGTCAGCAGTTTACTTCACTGTCCATCATAAACTCTGTAAATCACAGAGAGTTGAGGCGGAGCAGCCGGAGGACATCAGAGGGAAAACCAGGAAACATTTTCTCCATAAAATCTGATCCAGTTTCACCAGAATCAGTGAAATAGTTGGTGTGTGTGACTTAGTGCCGTAAAGCGTTACGTACTTCTCCCGACCCGGAGCCCAAAGTTACATAGTGTGAGAACAGACGTACGACTGACAGAGACACCGTTCACCTGATCACAGGTCACCTGATCACAGGTCACCTGATCACAGGTCACCTGATCACAGGTCACCTGATCACAGTCAGTGTGTGTCAACAGGAGGTGACAGACGTCAGATTATCACAGGAAAGTTACAGGATGTTGATTTATCTGCTCTCATTGGGCAGGTGATAATTTAAAACACAACATGTGGACATAAACATGGCTGAGCCTTCAGACCTGCAGCTCGCAGAGATACAGTGTGTGAACTGGGCCTGCTGTCTGACACTGTAATGTGATTACTGCACATGTCATGTCAGTTTTCATCCGATCTGGACAACACGCTCATAATTAATCTTGGCATAAATCTGGACTTTGGCAGCCTGAGCCTGACACACACACACACACACACACACAGATATGAGGCTTACACACTGTAATTCTCACACACAGCATGCAACTCGGGCACTCATCGTAAGCTTTAACGTGGCCTCTTATTAACATCACACTAAATATAAGAACTATATACAAAGTCCAGCAGCAGACCCAGCAGCAGCTAATATCACTGACTAGTCCAGCAGCAGTCAGCCCAGCTCGGCGTCTGTCTTTCAGCCTTTTATTTCACCAAGCTCTCACCAACCACTAAAAGTCAGTCCCAGATTTACTCTTGTCCGGCGGCTTCTTGCTCGCTCACTCTCTCCTTTTCTCTTCTTAGCTTCCTCCGTCAGCGTCCTCTTCACTCTCTGCTCCTCTGCCATCACGTCCATAGAAGCTGCTGACTGCTGGCTAACAAACTGAGCTAACAGCAGCTGTTATGGTGTACAGTGTATTACCTCAGTGGTTAAAGAAGCTTGTTTTGTGGTTGAAGCTTCCTCATTGGTTTTACAAACAGAATGTCTGAACAGGAATGCATCGTGCATCATATCAAAGTAAGCGCACATTCAGACAGGATCTGGGAAACCGGCGACCGGTGGGGGAGCGTTGCTATTAAGCTCTGCGCCTGACGTCATAAAGTGGCAGTAGTTAGTCCAAATCTGTTTTCCTGAAGAAGAAGAAAACACCCATAAGAACTTTGACCTGGAGCTTTTCCTTCATTTGCTATCCTCGACCCAAAACAGATGGATCCCAATGTGAAGCTTTTTGTGATTGCTACTCATCTTCCTGTGGACGTCTTCCTGTTTGACTGCCGTGTTCTGATTGGTTTGTGGGACGTGACGTTGGATCTGGCTCAACTTCTTCGACACCTGATCCTGTCTGTTCACAGCTCAGCTCATAAAATATTTCAAAACTTTGTATTTGTTGTGTTGCTATTGTACTGCTGGACTGAGCTGCAGGCTGGATTACGCTCTTTATTCTTTGTGTTATTTACTCGTCCGGGTTTGGTTGAAACATGTTTCTGTGTCACTTTATCACATTGTTTCTTTCTTTGTCTTGTTGGTTGTGAATCACTTTAAATAATCAATGCTGAACTGTTGCATGATGAATGAAACTTCTCCAGCAGAGGTCAGAGGTCAGCCGGTATAAATCCATCTCGCTCTCGATGCAGATGAAACGTCCTCCTCCTCTTCCTCCCGCTGTGAAACATCCTCTCTTTGTGTCTCTTTGTCTCTCATGTCGTCTCTCATGTGCCGATGCAAACCACTCGAAGCTCTGGCCCAGATTAAAGGAGGAGGCCTTTATTTTTAGACGGCCATGTTTAATGAATGACCTTGCCTTCAGTCTCCGGCTCGTCGTGTTCGAGTAGAGAAGGAGAGGTCCGCTCTGCTCTCACGCCATCCGTCACCTCAAACGTTAAGGTGCTGCTGATCACCGTTATTTATATGTTACGTTACGTTCTGTATATGTTAAAGTTCAAGTGTTTCCAACATGCTCAGTCCCACTGCAAGATTAGACATGTTCATCAGTTTAGTTTGTTAATCCAGAGTCAGTCTGTGAGGACGTCACAGAGACTACGTCCAGGTTTTAGGCAGTCTGCGGGGACGTCACAGAGACTACGTCCAGGTTTTAGACAGTCTGCGGAGACGTCACAGAGACTACGTCCAGGTTTTAGACAGTCTGTGGGACGTCACAGAAACTACGTCCAGGTTTTAGACAGTCTGCGGGGACGTCACAGAGACTACGTCCAGGTTTTAGACAGTCTGTGGGGACGTCTCAGAGACTACGTCCAGGTTTTAGACAGTCTTTAGAGGTGTTGCTAATTTTGGACCGAACCATGCTAGCAGTTTCCCCCTGTCTCCAGTCTTTATGCTAAGCTAAACTGACGTCAGTGTCAGAGTTCCTTTAATCTGTTTTTAGAGGAAGTCTTTCCTTCTCCCCTTCCTCCTCCTCTTCCTCCTTCCCTCTGCATCCATACAAAAAGTTTGCTCTTCCTCCCCCTCCTCCCCCTCCTCCCCCTCCCCTCCTTGTAGGTGAGCTCCTCATCACATGGTTCACATTTGCAGCTCTGTGAGACGCCATTTTGGAGGAAAGTTTGGAATGTGTCGACCTGGGGAGGAGGAGGAGGAGGAGGAGGGATAAAGAGGAAGTAGGAGAAGAGGAGAGGAGGGATTTACACTGAGAGAAGTTTGACACGAATGCACAACCAGGCTCTGCTGGGAGTAACACACACACACACACACAGTGCGCGTGCCAGTGCGGGGTAATCGGTGCGTGCTTGGCACGGTGGAGTTTAGGTGTGCCACTCTGGGCTGGACTTTGAAGTTTGTTTGTTCCTGGACGAAGCATCAAAGCTCCGGAGCTGCTGGTTTCTCCTCCTCCGCGGCTCCAGCAGCAGCAGCGGCGGTCAGCTCATGCCTGCCCCGCCTGGCGCTCAGCCTGCGCGGACACAGACTGTTATTTCACGGAGTTTGGCACACGGAAGGTCCCGCTGGGCGAAAGCGAGAGCACGCCGGGGGCAGGGAGCCTCTGTGCCGGGGGAACTACATCACGGAGAGTCGGTTAACGGACGGAGCTCCCCGGAGCTTTTTCCTGGATCTTGTGGTTTACTTTGAAGCGGGACTCCTGCCTGTTTTTACCCGCTTTCCTCCGGAGACCGGCCGCTGTTGTTTCCCCCTGACAGTGAGTTTGGCTCGGAGGGGAACTTGTGTCGTCGTGCAGGGATCTGTCCTCCCTTGGAGCGGTGACAGCGAGCCTCAGCCGGCGGAATAATCAATACAGCCCGCCCTGCAGGGTCAGGACTGTGTGTGGCTAACGCCGAACTAGCTCCGAGCCGAGCCGAGCCGAGCCAGACCGTGCCATGCCAGTGAGAAAGAAAGGTAAGCCGCTCTCACTTTGCCATATTAACTAGCACGCTAGCCGTTAGCCTGCTCGGGTTTGGAAAGTCAAACTGTGTCGACGAACAAACACTTTAAGCACACACACACACTTTAACACACACACTTCAACACACTTTTAACTCGACGTGAAGACGGGTCACGCGGCTTATTGAGGCCTAACCGAGCCGAGCCGAGCCGTGCCACTCAGGTAAAAGTGAGTTTAAAGTAGGGCTAGCCGGTTAGCCGCCGCTGCTAACCAAGTTGTATATGGGGCAGCTCGTGAGGAGGAACTAAAAATAAACTAATATAAAATATTCACTCAGCCTCAGATGTCAACATATACACACATACACACATCCATATACACATATACACATCAACATATACACACATCAACATATACACACATCAACATACACACACATCAACATATACACATCAACATATACACACATCAACATATACACACATCAACATACACACATCAACATACACACATCAACATATACACATATACACACATCAACATATACACATACACACATCAACATATACACATACACACATCAACATATACATACATCAACATACACACACATCAACATATACACATACATATACACATCAACATATACACACATATACACATCAACATATACACACATATACACATCAACATATACACACATCCATATACCCATATACACATCAACATATATACACATCAACATATATATACATCAATATACACACACATCAACATACACACACATCAACATATACACACATCAACATACACACACATCAACATATACACATCAACATATACACATACACACATCAACATATACATACATCAACATACACACACATCAACATATACACATACATATACACATCAACATATACACACATATACACATCAACATATACACACATACACACATCAACATATACACACATACACACATCAACATATACACACATACACATATACACATCAACATATACACACATCAACATATACACACATCAACATATACACATACACACATCAACATATACATATACACACATCAACATATACACATCAACATATACACATATACACACATCAACATATACACACATCAACATATACACATATACACACATCAACATATACACATACACACATCAACATATACGCACATCATCATATACACATACACACATATACACATACACACATCAACACATACACACATCAACATATACACACATCAACATATACACATACACACACATCAACATATATACACATACACACACATCAACATATACACATATACATATACACACATCAATATATACATATACATATACACACATCAATACATATACATATACAAACATCAATATATACACATCAATATATAGACATATACATATATAAATATACCAATGTACTTTAAACATGTTTGACAGTCAGCTCATAACAAGCACATTAAAGTCCACATTAGACTGTCTGATCAGCTCATTTAATTCACCCATAAAGTATCAATAACAATCAGAACTCCAGAGCTCAAAGTGACGTCTGAATATTATTTCATGATCTTTGATTTCATTTGACATAAGCTCAGATTTATTGAAGTAACGATGCACACTATGAGATCTGTGCAGATGCAACATGACGTCTGCTTACGCATGCAATGTATGATTAACATATAATTAACATATTAGTAACGTTGTGCAACTCTGATCACGAGTAGACTGTAAACAGGAACTCTGCTGTCAGTTTCTGAGACTAAAAACCATCCACACACCTGTGCCACTGCCTAAAACCTGGACGTAGTCTCTGAGACGTCCCGCAGACTGTCTAAAACCTGGACATAGTCTCTGAGACGTCCCGCAGACTGTCTAAAACCTGGACGTAGTCTCTGAGACGTCCCCACAGACCGCTCATTATAATCCTTCAGAGAAGATTTGAATAATAGTTTTCAAATAGATCAGTAAACTGAAGACGTCACTTTGGGTTCTGTAAAGTTATTTCTCACAGGTTCTGATTTCTAACGGATAGTTCAGCCTTAAATTAATTGTTTGTCCTTTTCCAGGCCCTTGAAAAGTCTTGTAAAACTCGTGTCATCTGTTGGTTTAAATTATATTTCAGTGAATATTAAGCATCACGCTTGGTGTTTGAGGGATTATTGCGGCATGAAGCAGCTGTTCATTCAGGCTGAGCTGAAGCTGTCGTCGTGTCTCAGATCAGTTTTCATTAGTTGGCGAGGCCCAGAATGAACCGGCGGCGTCGACCCGCTCGCCTCTGCCGTATCCTCGCCTCCCCTCACCTCTCCTGCTTCCTCTTCCTGTTGTCCAGACGCACAGCGAGCTCTGCTGCTGCTCGAGGAGTACCGGGCCAAGCTGCAGCACGCCGAGGACCGGCAGCTCCGACACTCCATCCAGAGGGTCATTGACATCTTCCAGAGCAACCTCTTCCAGGCTCTCATAGGTAACACACCAAACACACACACACCCTGGAAAGATCCTGGGCTTCTGTCGTGCAGGTTTCAAGGCATGGGAAGTCATTGAAAAATCCTGGAATTTTGATAAGGTCCAAAACAAGACCCCAGATTCATTTTAGAGGCAGAAACACTTTGACACAAACATTTATGGAGCATCACCAACAATACAAACACCTGCCAGAGCGTCTGTGATGACAGCGCTCGGGCACAAAGACAGTCCAGACAGACTGTTTCTGTTTTCTCATCTCCACACTCCTAACGAGGCGTAAACCCCTGATTGAATTCATTATTGAAGGCCAGATCTGTCGTGAAACGTCAGTAAACTGATCCGTGAACAGCTCCGGTCCGCCTCTCCCGACCTCGTCACGTGTTGTAGGTCTGCAGGAAAGAGTCGGCCATCTTGGCATCGTTTGTTTGACGTCACAGCGTGGCGAGAGGTCGTAAAGTTTCATCGGCATGTCGGTGTGACTGTCCCAGATGTTTCACAACACGAAACATCTGGAGACAGGAGAAGGTCAGAGGTCAGGACGAGTTTGTTCACTGATGACGTGTCTCCATTTATTCAGCAGAGTAAAGTAACAGAGTAAACATGACTCTGACTGACTGGAGAGTCGCGCACAGCGCCGTGTCCTGCACATCGTTCAGTGAGCTGACCTTCTTCTTCTTCTTCTTCTTCTTGACCTTTGCGGCCTCAGTCCGTCTTGGTCGCTGATCCTTCATCAGCTTCGTGTTTGCTTCTTCAAGCTGGACAAAGTCTTTGTGTCTGCGATGTCAGTCTGTCCACGCCCTCGATGGAGCGCTCAGACTCTTTCCTTTGGATCATTGGAACATCAGCAGATGTGACGAAGTGTGACCTCATTCATTAACATATCGAAGTCATTTAAATTAAATGTATCGTCTGTGTTTGTGTCATCACTGACCGCTGGTCACCGTCTGTCTGTTCAGGAAGGACAGCAGAGTTCACAACCCACTGGTTTCACTGTGGGAAGACAAAATCATGATGACGATTGATTCTGCACGCAGACGTCATCGGGTTTGTTCTGGTTTGTTCTGGTTTGTCGGAGTGACCACACTGTAATTAATGCGGAATAATTAAAACCCTTTGATGTGGTCCATCGCTGTGAAGATGAAAGACTCGTGTCCCGCAGACAGACGGGGTTTCAGGAGTTTTGATCAGGTTCGATGAAGTTAAACTTCCACTTCCTGCTGGTTTCTGATTGGTTTGTGGATGGTCTGTTTGTTACCATGCATCCATTAACGAGCTCTGCAGATATTGGTGCTCAGTTTTTTCTCTTTCTGTTTTATTGGTGTGACCATCAGTGAACTTGTTCTCTGTAAGTCGCTCTGCAGGTTTCCAGCAGCCATTGTTTAGATGAAAGCACCGCGCCGCCAGCTAACGGGACCAGAGTAAAGTGAGACGCTGCTGCAGGGTTAACGGACGACGAGCAGCAGGAATGTAGTCGGATGTGTTTGCGTTTCCCAAGACTGACTGACTGACTTGTTTCAGCTGTCTGAATGTGAAGGTGTAGCTCAGGTTTATACCCGTTTATGCAGAGACTATGTGCAGGTTTTAGACAGTCTGCGGGGACGTCTCAGAGACTACGTCCAGTTTTTAGACAGTCTGCGGGGACGTCTCAGAGACTACGTCCAGTTTTTAGACAGTCTGCGGGGACGTCTCAGAGACTACGTCCAGGTTTTAGACAGTCTGCGGGGACGTCTCAGAGACTACGTCCAGGTTTTAGACAGTCTGCGGGGACGTCTCAGAGACTACGTCCAGTTTTAGACAGTCTGCGGGGACGTCTCAGAGACTACGTCCAGGTCTTAGACAGTCTGTGAGGACGAGGTGCTGCAGAGGAATTGAACTCGTTTTGATCGTTGTTTCGTAGTTTTGTCAGTTTTCCTCTGATGTTTTGAACTTAATTTAAATATGAAGCAGATTAACTGATCTGTGATGTTGCCCAGCAGAGACAAACGTAAACCAATCCACGTGCACTGATGCTCTGCGTAAACAATAGTAATCACCAGATTTATTACGTAATGTAATCACTTATCCTGTCATCGCGTCACTAATGAAACATTTATGGAGCTGAATGTACAAAGTATCAGCGTGCCATCGCCTCACAGGAGACTCTGTGTGCTCCTCTAACAGTCAGCTGGAAACATGCCACACAAACACATTGATCTGTTTAAAGGAGGGAAAATGTTTTGTAATCAGACCATCCTGCAAACATCCAGTTCAGGTTCCTCCTCCTCCTCTCAGCATCTTCATCACTAATGGATGAGTGGAGATATCAGTGAGATCTCAGTGGCCTGTTTCCTTCCCTCTTCATCTTCATCCTTCTCCTGTTTGTTCTCCCTGCTGTTCAAATGCAGTCAACAAAAAGGTCGTCACACCGTCTGAGACGGGTTCTGATTACATTACTTCTGATCACAACCTAGCGAGTCCACAGCTTTGCTAACAGCCGATCATCATCCAGGTCACAGCAGCAGACCCAGCAGCAGCTAATATCACTGACTAGTCCAGCAGCAGTCAGCCCAGCTCGGCGTCTGTCTTTCAGCCTTTTATTTCACCAAGCTCTCACCAACCACTAAAAGTCAGTCCCAGATTTACTCTTGTCCGGCGGCTTCTTGCTCGCTCACTCTCTCCTTTTCTCTTCTTAGCTTCCTCCGTCAGCGTCCTCTTCACTCTCTGCTCCTCTGCCATCATGTGCATAGAAGCTGCTGAGCCAGAATCAGTGAAATAGTTGGTGTGTGTGACTTAGTGCCGTAAAGCGTTACGTACTTCTCCCGACCCGGAGCCCAAAGTTACATAGTGTGAGAACAGACGTACGACTGACAGAGACACCGGTCACCTGATCACAGGTCACCTGATCACAGGTCACCTGATCACAGGTCAGCGTGGACCAACACACATACAAACTCAAAGCAGGTCTTTAGTTCAGTTTATATTCGACCTTCAGATATTAAATCACATTAAAGACAGAGATCATATTACCCAGTTAGACCGACACAGGAGCTTCTGTTGTGCAGTCTAATAAAGACCACACCTATTTAGACTGCTGCTATCAGAGCCATGTGGAAAACACACAACGTCCAGGATACACACACACACACACACAGTGTGCAGAGGTCGACAGCGTAGATCAAACGCTGATTCAACATTTCAGCTGGTGTAACTGGAACATTTTGGTGGACTCTTTGTTTTTACTCGGGCTAAGCTAACAGTTTCCACCTGCTGCCAGTGTTTGTGCTAAGCTAAGCTAAACATGTCCATGTCAAGGTGGAGCAGGTTGAGTGTGCAGGTGTCTGAAGGTCTTTACCTGTGACTGGACAAATGCTCCTGAATGTAACATCAGTTTAGTGTTTCCACACTGTGCTGAGTGTGCCGCCGTGTTAACGGACAGCACACTGAATTCATCCAGACGAACGGGTCAACAGTTAGTCTGGAGTTCAGTCTGACTAAATATAAAACAGAACAAATTAAAACCTGTTTGTCTGCGGGTAGATGAACACATCTGAGATCTGTACTGAGCATGTGCAGCTCTCAGACTCCTCAGCTGCTTCCACCGTCATCATCAGTGTGTCTTTACCTTTGTGCTGTCATAGGTGAAGGTGTCAAATGATCCGTGACTGCAGCCCTCGAGCCTCGATGTCAAGAATCCTGAGCAGAGTTCACACAGTTTATGGAGTAACATCCAAATCATTCAGGCTGAATCTCAATGTTGATTGATTAAAGTGAAAAGATGAATTGATGCCATCTGTTTGTCTGAGAGGAATCAGGCCAGCCTGAGGAGGAGGTGAAGCGCGCAGCTCGGCCTGCATCAGCCTCGGTGCTGGGGTGGGATTATGATCGGGGGGTAATCGCCGTGTCCTCAGAGGGATTACATGCTGCCCGGCCTGCTGCAGACATCTTTTTGGGGGTTTGGAAGATTGGAAACAGTTTTTCATCAGAGACGCTGGGACGTCAGGGTGAGCGTGACAAACACACCCAGTGTTTGAGTTCATGACGTGATTCTGCTTTTTACATTAACAAACAAAATATGTTCAACATCAATGATGGGGAGCGGATCCAGTGTCGTGCCAGAATCTGAGCTGGGCGAGCGTGAGCAATGTACCCGGGCTCAGCAGCTTCTATGGACATGATGGCAGAGGAGCAGAGAGTGAAGAGGACGCTGACGGAGGAAGCTAAGAAGAGAAAAGGAGAGAGTGAGCGAGCAAGAAGCCGCCGGACAAGAGTAAATCTGGGACTGACTTTTAGTGGTTGGTGAGAGCTTGGTGAAATAAAAGGCTGAAAGACAGACGCCGAGCTGGGCTGACTGCTGCTGGACTAGTCAGTGATATTAGCTGCTGCTGGGTCTGCTGCTGCTGACCTGGATGATGATTGGCTGTTAGCAAAGTTGTCGACTCGCTAGTTTGTGATCAGAAGTAATGTAATCAGAACCTTGAACCTGATTAACTAAGATGAGGCTTTCACTGAGCGGTGAGTAGCTCCCAGCTTTGCTGCTGTATTCTGATCCTCTGTGGTTACTGCAGCGCTGCTGTCAAACATAAACCTCTAAGTCTGGAAACAGATCGCTGGTTTCACTGTAAAATGATCTCTTAACGGTCTCCCACAATTCCACAGAGGTCCCTTTTTATTGGACATCAATACGGCGCTGTGTTTAAGGTCGTCCCCCGAGGACGCTCAGGCTGACAGCAGAGAAACCTGCCCTGCCTCAAACACTGCTCAGCCTTTAGTTTCTTGACGTGAGACACTGAAGCTGCCTGAGGAGCTGTGGAAGCTTTTCTTAACGGAGTGTTTCAGCGTTAATCGTGGGCATAAATCTCAAAGTTTGCTGCTCAGGTCCATAAATAAACTTTGTTCACAGCTTCACAACGATTGTCCACATGTCCGTGAAATAAGACCAGTCATCAGGACTCTGCAGGAGGAGAGTGAAGGGTCTTTATTTCACACCTGACACGCCTGGACTGACCTTCACCTCCCTGTAATCTGTTTAGGTGGATGCTGCTTCAGACTTATTCAGTAAGAAGACTTAGAGTTTACTCTGTGGCACACTCAGACCACTGACAGTTTAATCAGAGCTTCAAGGTTGGAATGTTTGGTGCTTTAAGCTAAATGCCTCCAGCCTGCACAGTGAAACCTCTTCAGATGATCCAAACGTGGCGGCTCGCCTGCTCCTCAGTCATGGAGCTCCTCTGTCGACCTGCAGATCTCTGACGCTGTTGGTGGAACGTCCTACCAGTTCCTACAGATCAGGGGCGTCCCTCTCTACCTTCACAGACCTCCTGAAGACCTCCAGCTCTGCAGAGAGGACCTCCCCAAAACAACAGCTGGACATCACGCATCTGTCCTCTGCAGCTGGACGTGACCCTGTTCTTTTCTGTCTTCATCAAGAGTTTGATAGTCAATCAGTGAACAGTATTTTTAGGTCTGACATCAGCTCCTGTACTATGTTGCTGTTTGGAGCTGTTTTCAGTGATTAAAGGCTGTTACATAACATCAGTGAAAAAGCCTTTTTCCTCTCATTCGGCTCCTCTTTGTGATTTTCCTGCTGCTGGTGTCGGTCCGTTATAATCCAGTGTTTGAACACGGTCGGTCTGAAGCTGCACAGATTACAGAGTTACTGCAGCAGCTCCACGTGGCACTGAGACGTGCTTTTACTGTGAAAGGGCTGAGCTAAAGGAAGTCCTCCCAACTTAAAGTGACTTCAGCTTCTACAGAGGAGGAGCTTGCGTGTCAAATGTCTTCTTCTGTGATGGATATTATATTTGAGCTCATCTCCTGCGGTCAGTTCTCCAGTGAACCGATGCTGATGTCGACCATCTTCTTGATTAATCAATGAGTTGTTTGATGTGTCAGAAAACTGAGCACAGTCTCCACAACTACTCAACATCAAATTCAATGACTTTTCAAGGACTTTTCAAGGATCAACAACATGATCTCATTGTCTTCTTCTCCTCCTCCTCCTCCTCTGAGGCATCTTTAAAGGACTCGTGTGTTTGAACCTTGTGAACAATCCTTCCTGCTCAGCTCGAGGTTGCAGACGTGCAGCGTGAAAGCTGATCCCTGATCCGATTTTAAAGGCCAGTAGCTGCAGCGGCCGTCGTCAGTGGCGAGCTGTTGAAGCGATGGTTTATGGGAAAACATCTGTGCCGCCCGGCGGTCAGCTGCCACGGCGAGCCAAAGAAAGCCTCGGTTATTTTAGACCAGCGCTCTGTGGAAGCTCTCCTCCAAAAATAAAAGCTGGATGTGACCACAGGGCCTGCAGGCTTTTTATAATGTCGGCCGTCTTTACTGCTCATGGTATCAATCACAGCATGAGCTCTGCTTCATACCTCTGTGCACACAATGAGCCAATACTTCACAAACTGACGAGGATCAAACACCTCATGATTTTCTGTGTGAGGATGTCGATCACCTGCCCACATTTTAACTTTAATTCAAATGTTGAAGCAGGACGAGGTCGGATGAACGTTTGTTACCCGACCGTCTTCATGTTCAGACGTAAGAACGTCCTGGTCGCTGAAAACTCGACACGTCCTGCTCGTGCTTCAGTTGAGGCTTTAGTTGAAGGTCGGTCTGTTTCTGTCTGTGTCGCTGCCCTGATGGAGGTTCAACGTCTGTCAGCACAGAATCACTTCTACTGTCCAGGTGTGAACACGAGGAGTTACACACAGAAACAAGCAGCGTCACAGGTAAAGGTGTGTATACTGTATCAATAAAACCTACAGCACAAACTAAATGTGAACTGTCAGTAAATACTGTTTGTGTTTTCACGTGTTGGACGGAGGTCGATGAAGAGTCAGACGGTGTGTTTTGTTTTTTAACATCAAATAATTCACAGATGATGAAAATATCTGCTGCTTGTCTTTTTGATGGACTCAAAAATCAGCTCGTTTAGTCTCGACTGTCTTTAGTTTCGGCTTCTTGGAGCCTCGAACACAAACGTAATGAGTCCATGACACTTCGTGAGTTATTTTCAGGTTTGTTCGTGGTGCCGGTCGGACCCGTCCGTCGGTGCTGAAGTTTCCTGATGACACGCGGGTCGAGTCCTGCTGCTGCTGTTGTTGTTTCTGTTTCTGCTCTCGCCGCTACGCGACAACATAACCTGACACTGACACTCAGGACGCCGTCTGTCTGATCCGTCTGTCCTCAGGTGCCTCAGTCATGGTCCAAAACAACCGACACACGACGTCTGTCGCTTCATAAATTTATCTTTGAACTTCTTTTATTTTTAAAGCAAAGCAGAAGCAAGTGTAAAGCAGACGCAGAGTAAAGCACACACTGCGACACTCTGTAAAGTGCGTTATTCTTAATATATCCCAGCTTTCATTTGCGATGACTCAAACATTTGGATGGAAACGCGACTCGAGCCCCATGTGAGAAAGAATTTGTTGATGACAAACTTAAATGTTTGCATTTGAATGAAAAGTCCTTGAGTGCTTGAAAGTCATTGAAAATCCCTTGAATTTAACGTCAGTGTTCTTTTTTTTCAGTTTGATTATAACATGTGTGTCTTGTCTTCTGTCCTCTGTCGTCTCAGATATCCAGGAATTTTACGAAGTGACCTTATTGGACAACCAGAGATGGGTGGAGACGTCCAAGGCGGCGGACCCCATGGCGCCCGTCAACCTGTGGGACTTTTCCAGCCTTCAAAGCACAACGGTGACCTCGGACACTCTGCCCAGCCTTTCCACCAGCATCGAGGTAAGACCAGTGACGCGCCATGAACCTGTCAGTACTCTGCCAGTCACAGGTGTGATGTCAGCCTAAAGACTGCTGTGGCTCAAAAAGTGGAAGTTACCTTGTAACTACCTATGTCTTTAGTCTTCAGTCTTCAGTCTTCAGTCTTTAGTTTTCAGTCTTCAGTCTTTAGTTTTCAGTCTTCAGTCTTTGGTCTTTCGTCTTGGGTTTCTTGGTTACACACCTTTCCAGACATGAGTCTCCATGAGTCCATCATGGACACGTTCTGATGTTCTGATATTTAATGTTCCGCCTGATGGTGGCGCTCCATCGTCTGTCTGATCGTGTTCATTGTTAAAATGTGACGGATCGTTGAATGTTGGATGTTGTTTTATTATTTCAACTGAACTCCATATTTACGAGACTTGAGGATTTTATCAGCTGTGGTTCATTGGCAGAACTTCAGCTGAGTCAGTGAAAACCACAGAACCAAAATATTTACTTTCTGCTGAGTCAGCAGCTCTAAAGTGAGTCGTGAATCTTCTCGGAGAACCGACGGTATCGAGCTGTCCACAAACTTTTGGCCATGTTGACAAATTAAACAACAAAGAAGGTCTGTGTGTGTGTGTGTGTGTGTGTGTGTGTGTGTGTGTGTGTCCCTGCCTCCAGTGTTTGTGCTAAGCTAGGCTAATTACATCTGGACTGTCCATTTTTCTAAAAGTTTTCACACCATGTTGAGGTGCATGATGGGTAAAACGACCATTTGTTGTGATTCTGTCATGAGCTCCGTGTTCATGAGGAAGAGGAGGAGCTTACTGTTGGTGTGAGTCAGAGGCTGCTCAGTCCTCAGGTGAGGCTCACAGGTGAACTGTTTAACGTGCCAGATGAGCAGAGTTCATCCTCAGTCTCTGTTGACACATGCAGAGATACATGTTCCCCACAGGATGAATCAAACTAATGACGTCCGTTAACCTGGTGTTTACAGGTAGAGACTCAGTGATTAATTAGATGCTCGTTAACTCGTCAGTCAACAAACGCAACAAAACAAAAATGTTAGCGATAGCGATGCTGAAGACGTCACCTCACACACGTACACATCTGAAACAGAGCAGGCGGACGTTGACTGAGGCTTGCTCAGAGAGAAAAAAGGGGTGGGTTTGTTTTACACTGTTCTCTCTGGTGACTAACTCCACCCGTCTGGCACTGAAACAGGCTCGAAACAAACCTACAGATCCAGTTTGACCCGGCTGTGTTTGTTTGCATTGAACTCCTTCTTTCTCTTTCCTCTTTCTCTGACCGTAAACTCACGTCGTCGCTCGTAGGACTCTCCCCTCCTAAACGAAATCCTGCACACGTTGGCGCAGGCCAAACGCCCGCCCGGACTTGACGGACAAGTAAGTACTGTACGCCGGCAGCTGTTGGTGGGAGGGGGTGTTGGTGTCGTCCACCTTCGCCGCATGTCCCATCCAGTCCTCATGTGCTTGGGACCATCGGAGCAGGGCGGGCGGGGGTTCTGGGTACAGGGTCAGGGGTCAGGTTTGCCCAGATGGCCTCAAGGTGTCGCTGTAGTTTACACTGACATGAATGTGGAGAAACCAGAGAAGAGGTCTGAAGTAAAACTTGGAGTACTCGCTGTTACAAAGCAGCTCAGTGCAGACAGGTGTGACTCAGCATTGTCTGTGGACCAGATGTGTTCCAGGTTAATCTGACCTAACTAACAGCGAGTGTCTGATGATGTGTTTGTTAAAGAATCGTCTCAGCAGGATTTCCTGGCTGATTTCATGTTAATAAAAGAACTCCACCTGCAGCGACATGTTGAGGTAGTTTGTGCTGGGTTCAGGGCTCATGGTTCATTGTGCTTCATTCATTTTGGTTCATGTTGGGTCTGAACAGTACACCTCCTGTCCTCAGAGCTGACACAGCAGAGTGTCAACACCGTGGTAACTATGTGCAGCTGTACTTGAGTATTTGACAACTTTGGAGTCTGCTAACGTTATCACAAAGAACATTGTCATATTGTTGTTTTAGCTGGCTAGCATTAGCATGCTAGCTAACGTATCAGTTTTCCTGTCTTGTGTGGATCATCCAGACTCTTGGGCTCATCTGGCTGTAAATCTTCTGTCCTGTCGTTGCAAATGAGTTCAACAGCTTACGAGATCTATGATATTAACTTTATGTACAGCCAGGCTCAGGTTCTGGCATGACACTGGCTCCGCTCCCCGTCAGCATTCCCCCATCAGTGCACCGGGCCTGTGAACCTCTTCTTCTTTTTCTTCCCGGTGGTCCAAACCTGCTGTGGTACAAAGACTGACACTCCCCTGGTGCTCGAAGCTCACAGTCTGGGCAGCCCGGCTAACAAACTGAGCTAACATTTGCTAACAGCGGCTACAGCTGGCAGCAGTTTACTTCACTGTCCATCAGGAACTGTAGTTTAGAGTGCCTTGCTTTTTGTGGACTAAACTTTCAGGGCTCACTTGGAGACTGTAGCTGTGCTGGTGTTCAGGAGCTGTACTGGTGTTCAGGACCTTCATGGTGGTGGTTCGTGTGGATTTGAGTTCTGGTTTGTGTGCAGGTCTTTGGTCATATTTGGACTGCTCGGGTTCTTGTTTGTGTTTTCATGTCCTGCTTTAAAAGACATCATCACATCTGTTCATGTTTAAAGCTGTTTGAGCAGAAATGTGTTAAGACGATCTGAGGGGACGCGCCATGTTTAATGACATGTGTGTTCATGTAAATGATCTGTGTGAAGCTGAAACAAACGTCCACCTCTTGCAGCTCGCTTTGCTGTGATGTCTGCAGACGAGTGAAAGCAGCTCACAGTAACATCTGAGGACAGAGCAGTGAAACACTCAGCTGCTCCAACATTTTAAACACCACACACTCATTACAAAACACCGTCTTTTCACTTCTTTCATTTAAAAGTCAGATTTATGAGGCTCTACAACATGTCACAAGTATGAGACCTGGCTGCGTCGACGTCTCATTTTAAAACTATGAACTGTAAATACCTGTGTGTGTGACATACATTATTACTGACCCTGCAGCACACAGACTTCAACAAAGTCAGTCAAAGGCAGGCTTGAGGTTGCCAAGCAACCAGGGTCAGCTGCAGGTCAGAGTAATGAACTGCAGCTGTGCTCTGTCTGTGTGTGAGTGACTGCTGAGAGACACAGAAAGTCTCTAAATGAACCCCCTCCAACTAGTGGACACTAATGCCAAACGGTAGGTGGTATCAAAAAGCCCAAATGACCGTGAGCATCCTCATCTTGTCGACCATGTGAATGCCCAATTTCAGTGTGTGAAGTTAAAACATGTGACCTGGGGAGAGAGAGAAAGAACAGGTGCCCCGTGCTCCTCTGTGCGCATCAGTGCATCTCCCGCCAAAACTAGAAGTCTGACAGCTTCAGCAGTGATATCGCTGCGTAGCCCACCAATTTTCCTACGTTTCTATGTAGAAATTATTTCTGTAGAGTGACATTTGTGGCCACGAGAGCCGTTTGCAAATGTATTTTCTGACAAATGTTTCTCTCTCTCTCCACTCTAGCTCTGGAAAATTCTACCAATACACACCCATTGTAAACTCTGGTGTGGTTTTTGGTGAAACCGTTTGGTGAAACTTTTAGAAAAGTCATAGCACACCATTCCCGGCCGAGCTGTTTGGTTGAACTGGTCCCCTTTTGTATGGAGATAGTGAATAGTAGCCTTGAAGGCGCAGTGTCATCACGTCCATATAGGGTCTCCAGTCAGGTGTCTGCACGCTGATCATGTTCACGAGCTGCACAGAGGTTGAACTGCACCGCGAAGTCCTGCACACTGGTCCTTTAAGTACAGATACTACACTGTAAAAAATATTCTGTCAAAGTATAATCAGTAAAATGTATTAAAGCAGTAAACTGTGAGTGGTGTTCTGTTGTCTGATCTCATTGATGACTGTGACTCGAGTTGTTGAGGTGGTGCTCAGTTTGAACTGACGAGTGTGCTCATCACGAAGTCCCAGATTTACTCTTGTCCGGCGGCTTCTTGCTCGCTCACTCTCTCCTTTTCTCTTCTTAGCTTCCTCGGTCAGCGTCCTCTTCACTCTCTGCTCCTCTGCTATTGTGTCCATATAGGCTGCTGAGCCCAGCTCGGGTTCTGTCACCACACCGGCTCCGACCTCCCCTTCTTCTTCCCGGTGGTCCAAACCTTCTGTGGTACAAACACTAACGCTCCCCCGGTGCTCTGAGCTCACAGTCCGACAGCCCGGCTAACAAAGTGAGCTAACAGCAGCTACAGTTGCAGCAGCTCGTCCCGTTGATTATTTTTTATATTTGGAAGTTTCAGTGTTTTTATAAAAAAAAAAGGTTGGTTCCATCACTTCCTGTGGCATGCCATATGATGACACACATGGGGGGAGGGTGGACACAGTCACATGACGGATTCATGGAGCTGTGAAATATTCATACTTGTGATTCCCACCCACCCACGCTGCCGCGTCTCCTGCTGCTGCGACACACACTCTTCGTCGTCCTCGTCCTCCTCGTTCATGTGGTGTTGAGTCATTCACGCCATAACGAGTGTTTTTTCTTAAACGTTGAATAAAGCCTGAAGATGGCGGCAATCACCTTGACATGTTGTGTCTGTGGTGAGTTTGTGGTCTGATGTTGAAGTAGGACATCTCACCGCTTCGTTGGAGACCCTATGTTCTGATCATAAAAGCTGAAACAGTTAATTACCTGTTTCTAAGAATCCTGTGAAGACAGTACAAACTCAGATGAAGACCTGTTTCTTTTCTTTGTTTTCTGTCAGCGTGAACTGAAGATATTTGGACTGGACAAAACAAGTCATTTAAATGTTCATGTTTACATCTTCTATGAGCCCTTTAAACTATAGTCTGACTCTTATTGACCAAAACTGAGTTTCCTGAGGAAACCTGAAGAGGCAGATTGAACTGTTGAGGGTCACTTCATACAGCTGTTATTCTCAGTGTTTATTTTAATTATATTTAAATATTAAATTAATCCGCTCGTGTTGTTTACACTCAGGTGCAGGTATGTTAGTGTTGCCTTCACTGCAGCTGGTACAGTTCGGTTTTTAATCAAACGTCCATGAACATCTCAGTCAAACGGCAAACAGGAGAGGCGTCACAGCGTTACGTCAGTCCGTTTTAGTTACAAGAGTACTTGTACTCTGATGGTACTCGGTTACTTCCACCTCCTTTGGTCGTTACTGCCCGTGATAAGCGCCCTTCGTGTGACAGAGTTTGGATTTCCCACAGCCCGTAAACGCGGCGCAGCCTCGAGGAGCGGGGTACGGTGAGTCCCGCTCGCTCCCGCCGAACTCCGGATACCGGCGTGAAGGCGGACCGGGGAGGGATGAGGAGTCTCTCTCTGTCGCCGGTGTGTGACTGTAACGTGATTTAACGAAGACGGAGACTTAACGGACCTGGCTGGAGCTCGCGCAGCAGGAGGAGCGCGCGCGATGACCCGCTGATGTTCCCGCGCTTTGCTCCCGGCTGGAGCGATGGACTGCATCTGTATCGTCACGACGAAGGTAACAAACACGCGGGAAACACCGAGCGGACACGGATTAATCAACACCGAGTCTGGGATTAATCCGGCGTGTGTCTGAGCCTCCAAACGTCTTTAATTTAAATAATAAAACGACTTTATTAAACTAGTTTCTCTGTTCCCGCGTAAATAACAGACGGAGGCTGGTGGCGACCAAATTAAAGAAATGTTGCACGCAAATACGGTAAATATAAAAGTATATTAAAGACTAATGGGGACGCACACAAACTGCATGTTGTGATGTTTAATGGTCCTTTGATGAAGTGAGTAATGATGACAGCTCATTATAATTCACATTGTTATAATTATTTCAGGACAGGTGGCGTCTTGAACCTTGTGTTTCTCCTGGAAATCCTGGAGGTTTTTAGATTGGCCCTTTTAGACCTGGAAGATGAGCGAAGTCGAATGTGCTGGATTAATCATAAACACGTATGATTAACATGTTATAACCAGGAACCTGGAAAATTAGGATGTGTCCTGGAAGGTATAGTTTTTTTGTCGTCTGTCCTGGAGATTATTCCTGTGTGCTGCATGATGGCAGGATGTGACGTGACCTTTGTGTCTGCTGGTTTCTGAAGTTTGAGTCAAGGTGGCTCGCCGGCGACCTTAATGACGTCAGCACGTTCAGCTCGGCTGCTGTCATCTGATTGGACGGCGCGCGGTCAGTCTGTGAGCAGTCGAGTCGTCGACAGGAAACATCAGCAGCAGAACGAGAGCGACCGACTGCTGCCACACACTACAAACCACAAACTACTTTTATTTGTGTGCCGTGTAAGTCGACCAATCACGGCCCCTAAACGCTTGGCGTGTGTGTCATGTGAGCAGACTGGTTCCCACAGCGTCTGACGGCTCTGATGTTCAGCTGAGGAGTGGAGCTGTGATGTTTGGATGCTGCTCTGGGGTCGGATCCCTTCAGGCCTTCTGATTGGCTCTCAGCTCCACGATCCTCCTCCATTTAAAAACTTTATTCAGCTGCAGTCCGGCCGCTTTGACCTTTGACCCCCGGCCTTCTGCTGGATGATAAACCTCCAATAGCCCCTGTCTTATTTAGTGTTTGAGCAGGCGGCAGGTTGGATATCTGCCCTCATTAATCGTTAATTGATCATTAATTATTGTTGTTAGTAACAAAGTGATTTTTCCTGTCGTCTGCGGCAGCTGAACAGACGCTGATGCCTTTTCCCTGCAGCCCTAATCTACCCCCCACCACCACACAGACAAGGTGTTAGGGCCTCAGGTGCAGAGTGTGTGTGTGTGTGTGTGTGTGTGTGTGTGTGTGTTTGTAGGGCAGCGCCTCGGTGTTGGGACTATTTTCAGCTTCTTATTAAGTGAGTGTTGCAGCTCTGTGGCTCAGCAGGACCAAACACAGTCAGCCGGTCTAAATACAGCTCTACACACACACACACACACACACGCACACGTGACGACATGTTACATGTTAAGACTGCATCTGATCATAAAGTTGTTTGTTCAGATTTCTGTTGAATGACCTCGCAGCATCATGTGCAGCTGTTCAGTCTCCACCTGTTGAAGCTGCTCTGTTCTGTGATCAGGTGATGGAGACCTGCTACTCACATTCACCTGATTGGTGTTTGCAGCAGCCAATAGCGAGTGTCTGTTACACCCCCACTGTTATGCATTGCAGCTAGCGCTATGAGCTAGCATCAGCGTCTACCGTGTACAGTGAACACGGCTGGACCAAACAGAACCTCTGAACCAGCAGTGTCCAGTCTAACAGTGAACACAGCAACAGAACCTCTGAACCGGCAGTGTCCAGTCTAACAGTGAACACAGCAACAGAACCTCTGAACCGACTTTGATCTGACACTGAGACAGACTTTGACTTTCAGCTCAATGATCTAATTTTGGATCTTTTTTGGTTGAGTTTGGCAAAAATATTGCCGACTGTGCAGTTGCAGCGTTGCTCCATGTTTCCATGGGCTGGATGTTTTAACGCTGACTCATGTTAAACGGTAACTACACCCTCGAACTCCCTCTGAGGATACTTCAAACATCCGTCAGGGGAGTGACGGAGCGGACTGTGGCCTCGTAGTGAGGTGATCCGGGGGCTGTGGGAGCGTCGTGTGGGCCGAGCGAGCAGCTCCGATACCAGAGGCCGTGCCAGTACGTAGTCATAGCCCTGCTGTTCATCACCAGCCACAGACATCCTGGATGCAGCACCATGTGTTGTGTTCACTGCCACTGAGCAGGAGTGCATCTGTAAATCTCATTCATGTTGTTAACGCTGCCAGCTGCTCTGTGCAGGCCGGACTCTGCCACACACGAGCTTATTCATCAACAAAGTCCGGATCTTTGTAACCAGAACCAGAAATATACTTCACTACGTTGATCTCTGGTTTTATTTTGGCGGGTTTTCGCCTGGTTTCCTGCTGTGAGGCAGATCCTGACCCACCGTGCAGAGGGACTGACCCGGCTCTCTCAGCCCGGACAGAGGCTGCTTACTGGGGCACAGGTCACCCAAGAGTCTGCATGGAGGTCTGCTGCTGTGTGCAGAAGCTACAGATCCTTTAACATGGAGCTTGTGTTTAAATTAGACAGCCTGAGAGCAGCTGACCAACCATCTGTGTTCATCATCTTCATCATCGTCATCGTCACGCCTTCAGCGCCGTGTTTAGTTTCCCGGCTGAGCCGTATGTTTACGGGGACCGCTCCGTGTGACGGAGATTTTTTTAAGTTGTGTGACGTGGCAGGAAAAAAAGGTTTGGAAACACTAACCACAGAAAGACACACCCATAACACACACACACACACACACACACACACACAGACTTCAGTCTTTCTTCAGTTTTTCCACAAGCTGCAGGGGCTGATGGGAAAGTTGATCAGCTGATCACCTGCTCCTGTGTTGACGATGAACTCTTCTTCGCTGCTCTCTGCTGCTGAGGAGCAAACTCGACTTAATTATTCGTGTTAATTACCGTGACAAGTTACAGGATGAGACGGCTGCCGTCGCGTGTGCTTTGAAACGAGTTAAACATGTAGCGTGTAGTTATCGTCACGCTTCACCAGGGGTATATTTGGAGTTTTTACTTTTTATTTATTCGACATTCATTTCATATCCTTCATAAAAAAAGAAGAATAAAAATGTATATATTCATTTTAGCTAATTTAAGGTGAAACCTCGACGACCTAGTCACATGACGTCATCAAAGCCTGAACACAGAGCGGGGATACGGAGACGACTCCACCAGCTCACTGTGGAAGGGAAAATGTTGAACGCTGTTTGTAAAGTGTAACACACAGACAAACACCAGACGATCTGCAGCACCATGCGTCCACTGAACAGCTCAATAATGCCAAGTCTGTTTTATCCTGTACATTTGTTTGACATGTCCAGGCTTTGAAAGAGGCAGTTCAAATTCACGGCTGCTAAATCAATCGTAAACTCACGTGTGCTGTGTGTTATTGTGTGAAACATGGCTCCTGGTGTCGTCTGCAGACAGCATCATCGTTCAGCTCTTTCACATGCTTTAAAAACACAAAAATTAAAATCACCAAAATCTGCAGAAGAATCTCGATTTAATCGATCAGCATTTATTTGATTTCCCTCGAAGTATCCGTACAACCTCGGTGTTACCACGGACACAGAAGGAAAACATTTCAGGTTTGTCATGTTTTGAAATTATTTCATTTTTATCGAATGAAATAATTTCCTCTGCGCATCACGAGAGGGAGCTGCTCAGTGTGTGTGTGTGTGTGTGTGTGTGTGTGTGTGTGTGTGTGTGTTGTTTATGCAACAGAAAAGTCATGTGACACATCCTGTTGAGCTGAACTCAGAGTCCAACTGTGATGACAGAAGTCCAGAGCAGGAAGTTTAACAATTCATCACCACTATCGTGCTCCTCATTCTAATAACACACACACACACACACACACACACACACACACACACACACACACACACACACACAGACAGGCTGCCAGCAGACTGCAGGGAGGTGAGGAGAACAGAAGGAGAGGTTAGAGAGGAGGAGGAACAGAGAGGATTCTGGGAAGGTGTGGGCGTGGTGCTCAGTCTGGGTCATGTGACCTTTGACCTTCAGTGACGACGTCAGCAGGTTTGCAGTGAAAGGTCAGAGGTGGATTAAATAAATACACAAAAACAACCAGCAGAGTGACGCTCTCGTGCTGTGACCGCGTCCCCCGTCTGCCTCGTTACCAGAACCGGGCTCACCAGTCAGACCCGGACCGAACAAGTCCTCTTGTGCGGCTCGCCTGCTCCTCAGTCATGGAGCTCCTCTGTCGACCTGCAGATCTCTGACGCTGACTACTGAGCGCCTCATGCAGACAGTCCAAACTTTTCTGTCTGTTGGTGGAACGTCCTACCAGTTCCTACAGATCAGGGGCGTCCCTCTCTACCCCCACAGACCTCCTGAAGACCTCCAGCTCTGCAGAGAGGACCTCCTCTACAACAACAGCTGGACGTGTGTTGTAGTGTTGAAGTTTAAAGCAGCCTGAATGACTGAAGCTCTGTGATCTGATCTGATGTTTACTCCTCAGAGCTGCTGCCTCCTCTCGGTCCTCGGTGGTCGTCTCCCTCGGGGTCTCTAACTCTGTTTGTATTCTCTGTCTGTGGTTTCCTGCATATTAAACTGAGCTGTCATATCTGCAGCAGCGCGCTGAGTAATGGACCCTCCTCTGAAGAAACGTGACCTGTCCACATGGTTTGTGTCGTCATTAAAATAATCCTTAGAGAGACAAACGTTACGGTTAGAGGGGGAGCGTCTGATCGAGGTCTGACACCGACACTGCTGAGTCAGAGCACAGGACGCGTGTTTGAGGCAGTGACAGCCCTGACAGTTTGCAGGTCGGATCAGGTTCTGGTTCTTTAAAATGTATTTATTCATTTCCCTGAGATGATGTGTTCATGTCCCTGGCAGTCTTGCAGACTGTTGGCAGTCTTGCAGACTGTTGGCAGTCTTGCAGACTGTTGGCAGTCTTGCAGAGGCCTCTCTGTCGGAGCGGTTTGCTTCATTTCTTGGCCTGCAGTCGTCTTTTTCCTCGCCGGCCTCTGATGAATCCGGCTCTCTTTGTGTTCGCGGCGCTCGTTGCCGGGACAGGAAGTGCTCGACGTTTTGATTGACTTCATTGCTTTCCCACAGAGAGCACATCACAAAGCTGCGACTTCCTCTCCCGCGCTCCGCTAAGAGCTTTTCCATGTGCCACTTTCCTCTGAGGCCTGCAGCCCGATCTGATCCCAGGTCAGACACTCAGTCTGCTGGGCTCCTGGTCCTGCTCCTGGTCCTGGTCTGAAGACCCAGTCCCAAGACCTGCTCGCCTGCTGGACAGTTTGAAGTGATCAGATGATTAGAAATGAATCTGCTGACGTCACATTAATCTGCGTCTGAGAGTGATCTAATGATTATTCTGATGAAGAAGCGCTCGTTATGACGAATGACGAGCAGTCACGTTAAAATCGTTCAGCACGTAAAGAAAGTTACAGATGGTCTCTAGCCGGAGAGCACAGAGAGGATTCTGGGTAGGGAGTGGCAGTGATACGACGGCAAAGCTTCGATCAAGCAGCTCTGATGTACCCACCTCCTCCCTCGCCACCTCCACCCTCCTCCCCCACCTCCACCCTCCTCCTCAGGGCAATGCCTCGCCATCTGGGTTGACACAGAGACAAGAAGTCCCTGCCAGACGGCCCTCTGGGACAAAAAACACACAGCCAGGCATCTTCAGTCTGAAAACAGCCCTGCGTCAACACAACACACACATTAGAAAGTGTGTGTGTGTGTGTGTGTGTGTGTGTGTGTTTCAGGTACAGGTGAGATATAAATTACAAAGCAGGAAGCAGTTTGAGTTTGAACGTTAATGAGAAGCATGACACCGTTACCGTGGCGACACGATGATGGCGACCAGGTAGACTTTAGTGTTCTGATAACCTGGAAAACCTGGAAAGGTTTTGATATCCTGGAAGTTGGTTTGATGTTTTAATGTTTTGAATTCAAAGGATGAAGTTGAGATGAAGTCGTGTCTGCTGCCCCCTGCTGTCTGTGATCAGGCCTGTTACAGACGTCTTTGTTATCAGACCTGAGGTGTCTGTGAAATTCTTTGCTGTCCACACAGATGCAGTGCAATGATGCAGTGCAGCTGTAAGTACAGGTGTAAGGTGAGGAGCTGTGAACTGAAAGCAGAGGGGAAGAAAGACTTCTTCCTGCCTTTCACGGCCCGAGGGGAGCAGGCCGTGGCGGAGCTCGATGCTCTGCAGAGAGGGCCGTGCTGTGCTGGTTCTCCTCTCAGCAGTCTTGTGTTGTGTTGCTGTGCCAGCTGGAGAAGCTGCTGAGGATCCTGGGCGACTAGCTGAACTTCCTCAGCCTCCTCAGGAAATCCAGCTGCTATAGAGCTCTGTGAGGTGTTCAGGGTCCAGGTGAGACAGGCGAGAGGCAGGTGAGACAGGCGAGAGGCAGGTGAGACAGGCGACGTGCAGGCTGGAATCCAAACCTTGATTTTTGTGCTGCAGGCTGCCGGATGCTCCGTTAGTTTGACCTGAATGTAATCAGATTACTGCATGCATACACAGTGTGTGATGATGTTTCCTCTGTTACACTCGATGTTACGACATCAGAACGACTCTCGACCAGCCACCTGGTCCGCTGTGGAGAGTGTGTGTGTGTGTGTGTGGCGCCCCCCTGAGGACGTAGTTTGATCTCCACCTGTGTTCATGTAGTTCAGTCTATGTCACCACAGGAGTCCAGCAGGGGGAGACACTTCTCAGCAGTTCAGCTGACTGTGGTGGAAAATCAGATACTGACCATGTGACCACGTGACCATGTGACCGGGTTCATATCAGACCTCCGACTGAAGAGCAGGAAGTGATCAAGTGACAGCAGTCAACAACACAAAATACACCTGACCCACGACCCAGGAGGACTCAGGACCCGGGTCATGTCAGGACCAACCAAAGACATCCAAACACACACACACACACACACACACACACTCACAGTGTGTGTGGTAAGTGATGTGTAAAAAGCAGCAGGGTAAATTTAGAAGGAGGCCGACACATCTGAACTTGTCAGCTACTATCACTGTCACTGTGTGTGTGTGTGTGTGTGAGAGATAATGAGGTGCTCAAACAGCAGCATACACACTCAGTCTCAGTCTGTCTCAGTCTCAGTCTGTCTCAGTGTCAGTCTGTCTCAGTCTGTCTCAGTCTCAGTCTGTCTCAGTGTCAGTCTGTCTCAGTCTGTCTCAGTCTCAGTCTGTCTCAGTGTCAGTCTGTCTCAGTGTCAGTCTGTCTCAGTCTGTCTCAGTCTCAGTCTGTCTCAGTCTCAGTCAGTCTCACCTGGCTGCAGTGACGTCCAGGTGCAGGGTGAACCTGACATGATGTCTCTGTGTCTTCAAGTCCAGACTGATCCTGGACTTAGTGAGTGCTGGACAGCAGAGGACGATCGTTAATTTATTTAACGTGATGTAACGACACAGAGAGCTGCTTCCTCTCCTCACTTCTCACAGTTTCTCCTCTCAGTGACTCACACACCGAGACAGACGGTGGGTGGATGTGTCTCTCTCTCACACACACACACACACACACACACAGTGATCAGATGTTTCCTTTGCTGGTTCTCTCCGTCACACTGATGTTTGTTTGAGTTTTTAACAGGTTATCTAATTAATGAATTATTTAATCGTTAAATCGGCTCAGATTTTTTCTCACAATCAAGAAAATAATCTAAATAATTAACGATTAAAACGTCATCCGATTATAATAGAGGTGAGTGTTACCTGAGCGGTGTACCGGTACCTGAGCGGTGTACCCGGGCGGTGTACCTGTGTACCCGGGCGGTGTACCTGTGTACCCGGGCGGTGTACTTGTGTACCGGTGTACCTGAGCGGTGTACCGGTGTACCTGAGCGGTGTACCCGGGCGGTGTACCTGTGTACCCGGTTCCCACCTTCAGAAAGGCGGATACGAGGTCGCCTCTTGTCTTCAACATGCAGACGGGGTGAGGAGGGTGTCCGAGTTGTCTCTGCCTTTTGCAGACGTGTGGTTCTGTTGGCTTCATCGGACCTCCGGCACACTCCGAGGTGTTACCTGAGAACACCTGGTGATCTTCAGGAGGAGTTGTGTTGTGTTGTTGGGACCGGACCACAGGTCAGAGGAAGAAGATGGACGGACGATGTCATTGTATTGATTTGACGGATCTTCACTGAGGCTAAACTCACCCATTATTTCTTTGAACCAATCACAATTGTCGTGGGCGGGGCTTCCCGAGAGTCAGACTAGGAGGTCATTGATGTGATGGAGGCTCCACCTCCTCTTCCTGTTCATCATCTCCTCTTCCTCCTCCCTCCGTCTCCTCTTCCTCTGCTCATCCTCATTTCCTTCTCCTCTTATCTGTTTTCTTCTCCTTCCTCTTCCTGTCCTGTTCTCCTCCTCCTCTCCTCCACATCACTGACTCTGTCCTACATCACTCTACCTTCCCTGAGGATACACCCCCCTCTCTCTCTCTCTCTCTCTCTCTCTCTCTCTCGTTCAACCCTCCTCCGATGAGTCATGTGACCAGCCTCTCTCGCCCCCCCCCCCTTCCCTCTCTCCCACTCTCTCTCTCTCCCTGGAGACCAATCACACC
Source organism: Nibea coibor (assembly GCA_023373845.1). NCBI lineage: Eukaryota > Metazoa > Chordata > Actinopteri > Sciaenidae > Nibea > Nibea coibor. The sequence continues at coordinate 767,261 of CM041725.1, read as the reverse complement.
CCCACAGAGGAAAGCTTAACACACACACACACACACACGCACACACACAACAGCACTCGCTCGCCCCGGCTCTCATCATCATCACCACTGTCAGAGAGAGAGAGAGGGAGAGAGAGAAAACAAGCGGACGAGCGAGAGAGGAGTTGCGGCGAGCGCCTGAGAGGAGGTCAAGAGGGAGAGGAATATATTCAACCAGAAGAAGAAGAAGGAGGAAGAGGAGGAGGAGGAGGGGTCAGTGGAGAGGAGGTTCTCCCTGAATGAAGGAAGAGCTTTGGGAGTCGTTTCCTCCCCGCTGCGATGGAGCGACACGAGGAATGAGGGCGGATGGTGAGAGCAGGGAGCAGCAGCAGCAGTGGAGGAGGAGGTGGAGAGGCTGGAGGCGGAGGAGGAGGTGCACGGCGCGGGAGGAGCCGGCAGCGCTCCTCCCGGAGGAGACGACTGTCGGCCAACTGCCCCGGCTCCGACAAGATGTCCCCCGGCATGAAGAAGGTGGAGTGCTTCTCGCCCATGCTGTGCCACTGCAAGGTGGCCTGCACCAACAGCACCATCTCCCTCATGTTCGGCTGCAAGGTGGGTGGAAACATCTGGAGGCACGTCGCCGCCAGGGAGATCCTCCTCCGCCTCCCAGGGAGGCGTCTCACGTGAGCGGGCGTGCGGGAGGTCACAGCCGGGGCATCGGGGTGCGTTTGATTAGTTCAAAACATTTTCAGGTTCAGACCGCAAAGACTGGATGTAGTTACTGATTACTTTGATTACTGAGTAATCTGCCAGCTGTGTCGGGATCCATCGTTTGGTTTGATGTCCATGTTTGGACTTCCTGCTTGAAAAAAGACCAATCGGAGATAGACTGATTATTAGAAAATGAATCCACCGGTCTCGTTTACTCCAGCTTAGATAAATTCTAAATGTTCTTGGTCGGAGTTGAAGCAGCAGCGTCCAAACGTAATCAGAATATTTCAAACGTGGCAGGCGATTCATGATAATTCACAGTAATCTGAATACTTGGAGCGTCTGAACCTGAACGCTGCTGCAGCCGAGAGCAGCCTGAGCAGAGATGGACAGGGAAACACGGCAGGTCAGTGAACGCATCACGGAGGAGACAGACTAAAGCTTGCATTTTAAACCTGGTCAGAGATCAGCTGAGGGGGGGAGCCCCGTTCACTCGCTGTCACTGCACGGCTGTGTTTACTGTTTGACCTGACACGACACGATAGGCTGCCGGAGCCACTTGTCATCTCTGCTTCAGATGGAACTGACCAATCAGAGGCTCTGATTGCAGCAGCGCTGAGGCGTGATTGGCTAGTGGCAGAGCGTGTGTGTGTGTGGTCAACATGCTCTGCAGGGAAACCCCGACCAACCAAAAGCACATCAGTGCTTGAGCTTGAGTGATTAATGATGAATGAGTGAGAATGTTTCTAAAAACACGTCAGCTGTTTATGTAGATAAAATGTGATCCAACAAAAGATCCACGATTCAAACCTGACCTGACGCGACAGTGTTTGATATTTTTACAGGATCTAAGTGTTTGAATAGTTTGAGACGTGAGTGCAAACACAAAGACGGAGTGACTGACTTTTGTTCAGCTGCAGAGAAAAAGACGACGTTCAGTTATCGCCTTTGTGTACTGGAAGTAGCTTCAGCTGCTCACACTCGTGTTGTCACATTTCCAGACGTCTGTTTGTGTTTTAGGATGTAAAAATGAAGACAGTGCAACACACCGTCAGTGTCATAGTTCTGTCTTTTTTTTTACCAGAGTTTGTGTATATCGGTGAATCTGCCTCTCACCCTGGTATATTTCCATAAAGACGAGTTTGGGCTTTTGTTCCCAGGGTGGAGGTCTGTTCTGGTCCTGTAGTGTTCAGTTTATCGTCATGTATGTCAGGTGTGTCCACTTCTTATCTGAACCCTGACTTTGACCTGTCAGGTGAGGCCTCAGTGAGTTGGAGCAGGTGGTGGTGGTGATGGTGATGGTAGATTCTGTTTGAAATGAACCTCCTTGTTGACCTTTTGGCCCCGGGCTCTGATTGGACAGTTGCATGGTGCCTCGGGGGGTGGGGATTAGACCCACAGTGTCATGCCCTGTGTTGACCTCTGAACCCTCGGGCAGCGCTCAGATTACTGCGGCCTGTCCTGCACGGATCAGAGTTTGATTGGTGTCAGTTGTTAATCTGACGTGTTGGGAGGATGACACTCTTAAATCTCACACGGACGGTCGAATGGAAATGCTCGCACAGCGTGTGATTAACCATTCTGCTCTAACTTCTGCTCCATGACTCTTTGATCGCAGCTCGTCTAAATTAAGTCTCATTGATCAGCTGCCATTGACCGCTCTCACTGCCACACACTCAATAGATTGTGCCGGAAGTTATCCATGGTGGAGCCGTAAAGTGTTGAGTGCTGCTGTTACACTGTTTACCCGGACTGAACCGGGGAGGCCCGATCAGGGCCGAGCGCCACGTGTTGAAACCTCAGCTCATCTGAACTGTAGCAGAGATGAAAGTGAGGAAGTCTGAGGTGTGTGTCTTCCTCTGTCTTCATCAGCAACAAGACAAACTGAGGTGGAATGCTGGTGGAAGTACTCGTCCGGTTGGTCAGGTCAATGTTAGGTCAGTGATCAGAGACACCGTCTTACTCTTCAGTCTCGTCTTTACAGTTTTTATGTGCAGGCTTCAGTTCTGACGTGATCCTGAAGCAACGAGTCGTCACGTAGATCTGCTGTCTCATTACTGACAGCCTTTTTATGAGCTGCTAACTGCTGCTAGAAGGTTGGCGGTCTGACGATGTCGTAGAGTTGTTGTTGCTGCACCGGATTCTGTTCGGACAGTTGACGTTGCCGCACTGGATTCTGTTCAGACAGTTGACGTTGCTGCACTGGATTCTGTTCAGACAGTTGACGTTGCTGCACTGGATTCTGTTCAGACAGTTGACGTTGCTGCACTGGATTCTGTTCGGACAGTTGACATTGCCGCACTGGATTCTGTTCAGACAGTTGACGTTGCCGCACTGGATTCTGTTCGGACAGTTGACATTGCCGCACTGGATTCTGTTCGGACAGTTGACGTTGCACTGGATTCTGTTCGGACAGTTGACGTTGCTGCACTGGATTCTGTTCGGACAGTTGACGTTGCACTGGATTCTGTTCGGACAGTTGACATTGCCGCACTGGATTCTGTTCGGACAGTTGACGTTGCCGCACTGGATTCTGTTCGGACAGTTGACGTTGCCGCACTGGATTCTTGGTGGTGTTTGATTTTAGAGATGTTGCTCCTCTCTTGGTTGTTCCCATCTTCTTCCTTGTATTCCTCTTCATCACATCCCTGAATCATCCAGAAACTCTTCTCTTCCTCCTCCCCCTCTTCCTCCTCCTCCTCCTCCTCCTCCTCCTCCTGAACATCCTGCTACATCCGCTCCGTGGTGATGCTCCTATTTATAGCAGCTTTTGGCAGGCAGGCGTCGGCACTGTGCCTCCTCCTCCTCGTCTCTCTGAGAGCTGTCGAGGCGGAGGAGGCGGAGGAGGCTCTCTTCAAGCAGACAGTGCCATCACTGGAAACCTCCCCTCTGCCTCCTACATCCACATCTACATGTGTGCAGCTCTCGTCCACAGTGAGTGGGCTCAGTGTCTCGCTCAAGGACACTCTGACACGTAGCTGCTGCAGCGCTGCAAATGTGTTACGTTCACGGGACAACCACGGTGTCGTGTCCTGCTTAGATTTCACTGAATAAAGTACCTGAGAAAGCCTTCCATGTTTTTACGTGTACATGCACACGATGCAGCGCTGCGACCCACACAGGGATTCAAACCTGTGAACTGTTTTCACTCGCTTCCTGCCCTCAGTCAAAGATCCCGGGCTTCTTTGTGTTTTTTTTCCTCAGGAGTGTCGTGACGGCTCGGTTGGCCTGCAGGCTCCTGATGCTTCTCCATCTGCTGCTCTGTGGTCATGCAACATTCAGACAGAGCTGTTGTGAACGCTTGTGTTTCTGTTGGATGTCGTTGAAAAGTCACCTGAAGATCTGATGAAGCAGCCGGCCGAGGTGTGAAGTTACTGGGCTGATGAAGTGATCCAGAACCACTGATTGAACATGTGGTGACGATTTCTGAACAAAAAAAGTTGCTGCACTGGTTTCTGTCGTACAGGTGACGTTGCTGCACTGGTTTCTGACGTACAGGTGACGTTGCTGCACTGGTTTCTGTCGTACAGTTGACGTTGCTGCACTGGTTTCTGTTCGTACAGTTGACGTTGCTGCACTGGTTTCTGTCGTACAACTGACGTTGCTGCACTGGTTTCTGTCGTACAGTTGACGTTGCTGCACTGGTTTCTGTTTGTACAGTTGACGTTGCTGCACTGGTTTCTGTCGTACAGTTGACGTTGCTGCACTGGTTTCTGTTTGTACAGTTGACGTTGCTGCACTGGTTTCTGTCGTACAGTTGACGTTGCTGCACTGGTTTCTGTCGTACAGGTGACGTTGCTGCACTGGTTTCTGTTTGTACAGTTGACGTTGCTGCACTGGTTTCTGTTTGTACAGTTGACGTTGCTGCACTGGTTTCTGTCGTACAGGTGACGTTGCTGCACTGGTTTCTGTCGTACAGGTGACGTTGCTGCACTGGTTTCTGTTCGTACAGTTGACGTTGCTGCACTGGTTTCTGTTTGTACAGTTGACGTTGCTGCACTGGTTTCTGTCGTACAGTTGACGTTGCTGCACTGGTTTCTGTCGTACAGTTGACGTTGCTGCACTGGTTTCTGTTTGTACAGTTGACGTTGCTGCACTGGTTTCTGTCGTACAGTTGACGTTGCTGCACTGGTTTCTGTCGTACAGTTGACGTTGCTGCACTGGTTTCTGTCGTACAGGTGACGTTGCTGCACTGGTTTCTGTTTGTACAGTTGACGTTGCTGCACTGGTTTCTGTCGTACAGTTGACGTTGCTGCACTGGTTTCTGTCGTACAGTTGACGTTGCTGCACTGCACATTTGGATGAAACACAGATAATTGTTAATAAATGTTTGATCTCAGTGTGGAGCAGATTAACCGTGATGGAGCAGCTCTGATTGAACTCGCTTCAGATTTTTTATCGTGGTTTCTGCAGCCGCTCTAAACGCGTTAATAAATGTGTGAATTCTTCGTCCACGCTGTTTAACCAGCGGCAGCTCACAGTGTTACTGCTGCTCTCACATCAGTGATCAGCTGGAAATGATACCACACACCCAGAAGATCATGCATCAGTTTGCTGTGAATCAATAAAACATGTTTACATTCAACATGACCAAGTTCTTTACATGTGATGAAAACGTCTCATGGGAAACATGATAAACGTCACGCAGCATGTCTGCCTTACGTACGAGGAGCTCTGCTCTTAAACAAGTTAGTCCAGATGTTTCAGTCCTCAGAACCATCTCACTGCTCCTCCCTACTCGACTCGTGCACCTCGGCCCAACACGTTATGTTTTAGCTGCTTTAGTTTTTGTAGACTTCACTGTGAGTTTATTTTCAGTTTGATCCTGCAGGATGTTTGAGCCTGCACACGCGTGTCCTGTGAAGCTTCAGACTTCACCTCGTCAGTGTTGGAGTGTTTGTTCACATTCACACCTCTGAATCTGCGAGCGTTAAGTGTTGGCCGCCTCGCTGGCAGCTGCTGCCGTCGTCCTTCATGAATTAACCAAATGTTCAATCAGTGGTCTGGCAGCTTGCAGCAGCTTGCAGCAGCGTTCAGCCTCTCAGCCTGATGAATGGAGATGTTGCCCTTCACACTGTTTGTTGGCTCAGTGCAGACTGCTCTGTCAAAGTGGAAGTGATGGTGTCCCTCCGCAGAAACACAAAGAAGAAAACAAATGATGGAGATTTCACCCCAACTACAAAACCACAGAAAACCTTCAGGACAGACTAAGTCCAGACTAAGACTAAGGACTTGAATAATCCTGAACGAGTTGCAGCAAATACAGATTTAATTTTCATTCATTTATTCAGAAAATAGTGAAAATATCAGCCACAGTTTTTCCATATTCAAATGAATGGATCTATAATTAAACAGGACGTGAATCACAGCTCATCTTTGTTGTTTGTCGTTGCGTGCTCTGCTCGGCTCTCTGTGGATGCGAGCGTGCGATAATGTCTGATCGGTCAGCTGATCATACTGACACCTGCCAGCTAATCCGACCAATCAGGACGCAGCATGATCCTGTTCAGACGCAGATTAAACGTCAGTTAAGTCACGTCTGGTGTCTTCCATGCAGATCAGCTGAGCATCAAGAAGATGTAGATGTATTAACTGTTTCTTCTTCTGGAGGCATCGTGGGTTTTATTTAGTGAACATCGAGAAGTTTGAGATGTTTGACTGCCTCAGCCTCGTTGTGTAACATCAGTTCAGGACGGTCGAGTCGGTCACCTGTCAGCGTCGGCGTCAGAAAACAGATGAGTAAGACTCTGAGCTCTGACTCATCGAGACGAGAAGTCTCCGCATCATTACACTTTATGCAGCATGACTTTAAACCATCTCCTCTGTGTTACTGAAACTCTACTGGAGGAAGTGATCGTCATATTCATGTAGTCCAGACACTAAAGACTACATTTCCCATGAGCCTCAGCAGCTCTTTGTCTTCACTCTTCTTCATTGCAGCTGAGAAACAAACGTGACGCCTGTGTTGCTGAATGTGGCACAAAATCAAAATCACTGCCCTCGTCTGACTGAAGCTCTGTGATTGGATGTTTCTTATTGAAATGCACCATGGGAGTTGTAGTGTTAACAGCAGCAGCAACAGACTGACCCGTGTCCGTCCTGTTTGTGTGTTTCCCGTCCACAGAAGTACAGGCACCACGATGAGGACTCGTCCCCCCAGGACCAGAGCTCGCCCCAGCTCACGGAGGAGGCGGGCGGCGCCGAGCTGGTCCAGGTGGCAGAGAAGAACCTGTCCCAGATCGAGAACGTGCACGGCTACGTCACCCACGCCCACATCTCACCCATGAAGGTAGGCGAGCGAGGCGGTTAACGGGGTCATTAACCCGAGCACACAACGAGTGTAACGTTCAGACGACTTTAACGATGAACGAGCTGTAGGCGATGAAACGTTGAGTTTCCGTTTCTATAACGTTAGGATTATGTTTCGGTCAACATGTTACTCTGAAGTTTTCCTGAAGCTGAAACTTTAACCTGATGAAATGAAGAAAGCTGCTGAAAACTTCAAACATGCAAATTAAACACGTGACAGTCAAACCTGGAGCGAGTGTGACTCTTTGTTACATATATTAATAAAACATATATATAACGTTCTGTAACGTGGTGACAACATGACACCATAACGTGGAAGCTTTCATCTCTGTTCTGTTCTCCCTCTGCTCATGTATTTATTATGAATATATTTCTGTCCATCTGTCAGTCAACACACACACACACACACACACACACACACACACGTGGAGGATGTTGCTTGTCTGTGTTGCCTACATGTTCATTAAAGCTGCTCTGAAGCTCACACCTGTACCTGTATCATACCAGTGTCCCATCATGAAGCCATCCAGTGTCCACTGTCTGAATCAGTCATGATGTCAGTCATGATGTCAGTCATGATGTCACGTATGATGTCAGGTATGATGTCACGTATGATGTCACGTATGATGTCACTTGACCTGATACTCTTGCAGAACCTGTTGGGTTCTGGCCGTCCTCCACACTGATGCTGTCGGCATGTCGCGGGTCAGATCGGACCGTCATTAACTGGATGACGTCGACAAACTGGAGGTGTTTGTGTTAGACTAATGAAAGACACCGTCCTGTTGCATTATGGGAAGTGTTTTCATGACGTCTCCACCTTCAAAGAGGTCGAAGTGGATTCAAATAAAGATTATTTAAGATTTAAAGACAAACGCAGTCCCAGAATATAAATGATGTCCGTCTGTTTCTGAATCTGATCTGCTGATTGGCTGAGATCTGACTCCTCACACGGGTTCAAACATTTCCACGCTGCAGCAGACAGACAGTGTGAAGGAGATTAACGCTGAGCGCTGACTGCAGCGTGGAGCTCTTCTGCCACCGTGTGGTGGGAGGACAGACTGTAAACTGAGTTTGTGTTGACAGAAAAGATTCGACGAAATCGTCTCTGCCCTGCTGTCACATTTTCATCACAGCCGTCAGCACCGCGGTTACAAACAGAGCTTAAATCTGAAGATTCTAAAGATTCCTGACGATCACATATCGAGTGAGACTAAATGTGTCGCATTAAACAGATTTGAACAGGTGAACTTCACTTCACTGTCGTAGTCCACACTCTGGTCGCGAGTGTGTGTGGCAGCCATATTGGAGAGGTTGAGATCTGCTTGTGAACAAACTGTGTGACATTGATCAGTTTTTTGATCATCGATCTGAAGGAGTCCATCCTAATCGTGTATTTTTACTGAATATTGGACGATGGTGGCCGGTGACGGGTCGGTGCGTCTCGATGACCTCGGGCTGGTTTAATGTCTCGGTGATCGCTGATTAAACGTCTGAATTGGTGTTTTTTTCTCGTAGTTTATTTTCATCCCTCGTTTGACAGACTGGATGAGAGCGGTCATGTTGTCGTGTTCACCGTCTGCTGTTGTGTCTCGGCTTCCTGTAGTTCATCTTCATGAATGTGTCACTGCAGCATCCACACCTGGACGATGTGACGGAGATGATCGTGATGCATCTCCTCCTCTCTCAGGATGAACTGTGACTCTCCTGCTTTGCCTTTGCTGTGTTTTGACCTCTCCGAGCCTCCGTCTTTCCTCCCCTCCTGTATCCTGTAGGTAGCGTCTCTGGAGTGCATCTTTGACGGCTCTTCAGCGTTAGGACAGCACCTCCCGGAGCTCCCTTCCCCCTCATCCTCCACCTTCTATGCCCACGGCGAGGACAGCCCCCTCCCCTCCTGCTCCTCCAACCCGTACCCCCCGATCCAGGTAAACCCCTCCCCTCCCACCTCCTTTGAGGCTGTTGTCATGGTTACCCAAACTTCAGTATCACTTTAGTACTGTCAGTCATACTGTGACTGTTTGTTTACATCTCATCATCCATCTCATGAGACAAACATTTATCTTCCTGTTCACACCTGCTCACACCTGATCACACCTGAAAACACCTGATCACACCTGATCACACCTGTTCACCCCTGATCACACCTGCTCACACCTGAAAACACCTGATCACACCTGTTCACCCCTGATCACACCTGCTCACACCTGCTCACACCTGATCACACCTGTTCACACCTGATCACACCTGAAAACACCTGATCACACCTGTTCATACCTGATCACACCTGATCACACCTGTTCATACCTGATCACACCTGAAAACCCCTGATCACACCTGAAAACACCTGATCACACCTGAAAACCCCTGATAACACCTGATAACACCTGTTCACACCTGTTCACACCTGATCACACCTGAAAACACCTGGTCACACCTGGTCACACCTGAAAACACCTGGTCACACCTGATCACACCTGATCACACCTGTTCACCCCTGATCACACCTGCTCACACCTGAAAACACCTGATCACACCTGATCACACCTGTTCACCCCTGATCACACCTGCTCACACCTGCTCACACCTGATCACACCTGTTCACACCTGATCACACCTGAAAACACCTGATCACACCTGAAAACACCTGATCACACCTGATCACACCTGTTCACCCCTGATCACACCTGCTCACACCTGCTCACACCTGATCACACCTGCTCACACCTGATCACACCTGAAAACACCTGATCACACCTGATCACACCTGTTCACCCCTGATCACACCTGAAAACACCTGATCACACCTGAAAACACCTGATCACACCTGAAAACCCCTGATAACACCTGATAACACCTGTTCACACCTGTTCACACCTGTTCACACCTGATCACACTTGTTCACACCTGAAAACACCTGGTCACACCTGGTCACACCTGATCACACCTGAAAACACCTGGTCACACCTGAAAACACCTGATCACACCTGAAAACCCCTGATCACACCTGAAAACACCTGGTCACACCTGAAAACACCTGATCACACCTGAAAACCCCTGATAACACCTGATAACACCTGTTCACACCTGATCACACCTGATCACACCTGTTCACACCTGTTCACACCTGTTCACACCTGATCACACCTGTTCACACCTGAAAACACCTGGTCACACCTGGTCACATCACAGGTTCCTGGTATTGAAGTCTCAGTAGATGTGGTATCATGACAACACCAGGTGAGTGAGGAGCAGGGTCGGGCTGGGAGGCATCGCAGGGCTCAGCAGACTTTGAAGGTTATTAGCTTAGCTTAGCATGAATGCAGAGGGAAACTAGCATAGCTCAGTTCATGTTTAATCTGTACAAACATGTCAGTCCTCTGCCCTGACTGACGGTCTGTATGTCGTCTTTGAGTGAAACTTTATTCAGGCTGGTGATTTCTGTCAGATTAGTCGTGTTTGTTGCTGACGTGTGGTTGGTGTTTACTTCCATGAACATTCATGTTCCCCTCTGGACTTTGGTGTCCAACACTTCGGTTCATGACCACCTGCAGAGCTCATGACGTTCCCATCAGCCTCAGAGATCACGGTAAACATGGCTGCGGTATGTCGGTGTGTTCACGTCAAAGCGTGACTGTTCCTCATGTAACGATTCAAACACCAGATGGAGGTCTGGACTGAGCACAGGCTCGGGGGTGGTGGGGCACGTTTCACAGGTTGTGTTTGTGACGAGGAATAACTCTGAGCTGCACGCTGATTAGCTGCCGATGAGCTTTCTGCTCACGGTGACGCTCTCGGGTGGAGAAATCTCCACATCCCGCTCTTCATTGTTTCCTCCACGTTTGATCTGCGGCAGCCAGCCTGACGTCAGCAGGCAGCTATCTCCAGCACCTCTGCCACGATAACGCGATGAATGGATCCTCACATCCCACAAAGACGGTGAAGGCTGGGAGGATGTACTGTACACTCCATTTTTATTATTCCTTTCATTTTTTCATCTCCCTTCCTCCGCCTCTCGCTCGCTCTCCTCTGCAGCGCCATGGCAACACAGGAGATGAATGCCGACAAAGAAAATCCTGACGGCAGGAAAATGGAGGAGGAGGAGGAGGAGGAGGAGGAGGAGGGTTGAACCTGCAGAGAAGGACAAGGGCAGATTTAGTGAGTCTTTCTGTGAGGGAGGGGTTGATAGTAAAATGCAGAATAGCTGACCTCCTGTTCGTCCCCAGCAGAAAGATTTACAGCAGCTCTGATGTGTATTTATCACCGAGACAAAGGACTGCAAGGCCATGAAATGACTTATCACTGATGCCTCTTCTTCATCGTCTCATCTCTGCTTCACTTCATTCCCTGCTGCCGCAAAGGATGCTGGGAGGATGGGCCAGCTCTATTTATAGACGACAGGGTTTCAATCAGTCCTGGAATTTCAGGGAAATCATGAAATGTTGGGGTGCTTTTTCCAGGCAGGGAGAGTCTGAGGATTTCAGGGAAACGGAAGCATGTGTTTTCAGGCGGCTCCAAACATTTCAGGTTCATTAACAGAAGTCAAAATAATTTCACTTCTTTGTTTATCGTCACTAGATTTATCTGAAAATGTCCAGAATAGTACAGCAGGGGAGCAGACCTGTGTTCACCCGATATACGGCAACAACCACGGACTGAACATCGAACATCGGACTGAACATCGAACATCGGACTGAGCATAATGTTCAGACAATGTTCAGTCATGAATTTAGCTCAGACATAAGAGCCCTCGTCAAGTGGAAAAAAAGATTTTTGTCTAAATCTGTGTGATTCTTCTTCTGATGTTTCGCACACTCTCCTGTCCTGTGAATGTTAGCATGTTAGCTGTTAGCATTATAAATTATTATTGTGACAGTGGACGTCAGCAGCCTTTTTTTGTTGACTTTGAGAATGGACATGATGAAACTCAGTTTGTTATTTGTCCTGATCCGAAATGTTTCAGACCAGCACTGGTTATATAGAGCTGGGTGTCGTCTTCATAGAGATCAATACTTTTAAAGTTGTAAAGATAGAAAGCACTCAGTGCGGAGCCCTGTGGCACTCCATCTGAGCTGTCAGTGAATCTTTAATCTGAGTTTTTGGATGAATAAGTGGAATCCTCCCTGAAACATGATATCACTGCTGTATTTGCCTACAGCACTAAAACACGAACCAAACCGCTCAAGAACTTTAAGAAGAAGAAGAAGAGCAGCAAAAAACAACAAGTCCCACAAACAAACTGGGAAATTAGAACGCAGTCCGGTTTGAACACTGCAGCTCTGCTCATGTCTTTCAGTAGTGTTATGGTATTCTGTATTAATAGTTTAAAAGTATCAACACTTAAATCTTTTTATTTGGTGAGCTGCCGTTCAGACACAAAAACCTTGTAAATATATTGTATTTAATTAGTTTTGATATTTTCTGTTCATTTAATTTTGTTTCTTCAGTTTCTGGTTGTCACGGCTCCTTTCAGACGTCGTTTGTAACAAACTTCTCTCACAATGAACTGAACCAGCCGCCGTGACGGTCGCTCCACTCATCACACGTCGCCGCGCTGTCCGTCACCGCCGTGATAACTCAGCGAGTTTCCCTGTGCTGACTCATCTCTGGGAAGAGACTCAAAGTCTGAGGACTGAAGTAGGACAGAGGTCAGGAGGAGGAGGGAGGAGGAGGAGGAGGAAGAAGAGGAGGGAGGATGAAGGAGGAGGAGGAAGGATGAAGGAGGAGGAAGAGGAAGGAGGAGGAGGAGGAAGGATGAAGGAGGAAAAGGAGGAGGAGGAGGAGGAAGGATGAAGGAGGAAGAAGGAGGCAGGAGGAGGAAGGATGAAAGAGGAAGAAGAGGAGGGAGGATGAAGGAGGCAGGAGGCGGAGGAGGAGGATTCCAGACTGCAGAGAGATCAGAGGACTAATTTCCTCGCTGCCTGCGCTCTCTTTAAACACACACACACACACACACACAGTCCCGTGTCTCCGTCAGCCCTGCAGTCTGTTGTTGCTGTCTGCTTCAGACAGACGGAGGCTGGACGACCGACCGGCTGCTCCGCGATGCTCCCTCACCCCGGCAGGTTAATCCTCCCCCTGAGGCTCCTCTCTCTCTCTCTCCTGTCGAGTCCTGCGTCCGCCGACAACGTCTGCCACCGCTGCTCTTAACTGAGAGGAAGAGGGAGGAGGAGGACGACCTCCTCTCTGCTCCGTCGCTTCAGCATCTGGTCACCTCCGTCAGCTCCTCTGCAGCTCCCTGTTTGTGTCTGTGAGGAAGAGGAGGAGGAAGGAGGGGGGGACACAAGGTGGAGTGAAGCCCCCCTCCCATCGTCTGTTCTCCAGCCAGCACCACCTCAGCCACCCCGGAGCCTGCAGCAGGAGCGAGAGGAGGCGCAGAGGAGGCGACACACCACCTCCACCTCCACCTTCAGCGCGGCAACAAGCAGCATGCTCAACTCTGTGTGGTACGCCAAAAAGATGGGCCGCCGCATCATGGGCACCCTGAGGAGAACCAAGCGGCTCCACCGGCGCCTTCTGGTAGGTCACCCACCCTCCACCCTCTCTGAGCCCCCCACCCATATAAAAACAAGCTGAGGAGGTGGTGGTGGTGGAGGTGCTGCGCGGATGCTGTAGCGTGCCGTGTGATTCATGTGATGGTACAGCTCTGAGTGTAAACGTATCGATCGACGTCTGTGGAGGTGACGCCGCTCGATGAGGCAGAGGTGGAAAAGTTGCAACAGGAGCTGCTGCTGCGTCATGTGGAGGACCACAGACCTCCACCTCCACAGACCTCCACCTCCACTTCACTTCTCCACCGCAGATGGAGAAACGCCCTCATCATCATCAGATAAACATGCTGTGTGTGATCTGTGAGCCGATCGTTTGATCCGAGCATCACACCGCTGTGTGTGTCGGTAACTGTTAATGTGCACACACGCACACGCACACACACACACACACACACACACACACACACACACACACACACACACACACACTCTGTGCCGGTTGTTCTAGAGCTTTCAGAGCCGACTGAGCTGTAAATCTCCCTCATGTTTCTGTTGATGTCAGGTGTGTGTTGGCATCCCATCACACCTGTGCATTGTTTTCAATAACACACTGTGTGTGTGTGTGTGTGTGTGTGTGTGAAGGAGGTGGTGTGTTGATGTGGAGAGATTTACCTGCATAAACAGCAGCATCATGTTCTGGGCAGATGTGAGGAACCCCTGCAGTAGCACATGCCTTCCCCAGCGTTGCCTAGCAACCTTCCAGGCTCCTGACACGCAGCACTACCCCACCGCCTCCCTGTGTGCTGCCTCACACACACACACACACACACACACACACACAGTAATGTCAGTTTACTCTGAGGACAAACTATAAAAACTTGAGCTGAGCATTTTAAAACTGTGTCACAGAGAAACGAGCCGTTTCCCATCAGCCCACAGACCACCACAGCTTCATCTGTGGTGAGTTCACTGTCTGTAATAACATCAGGACAGACGAGCGTCTGTGGTGAGTTCACTGATCTCTACAGTGTAACTTTTAGCTTCAGAATTTGAAGCTCTGTGATTGGACTTTGTTTGTGAAATGCACTCTGGGAGTTGTGGTCAGACTTCTTTTTTGTAGTTGTTGGTTTCTGTCGTCTCCGTCACGTTGTTCTGTTGATGCAGCGAGGCACTACGTCTGTCAGGGTCGGTTTGGTCTGTCCGTCGTGGCGCTGTGTTCCTCGTGGGTCGGATCATGTCTGAGCTGACGCGAGCCCGAGCTCAGATCATGTCCTCCACCTGCAGCCCATCGCGGTCTCACGGAAACAACACGCTAAAGGTGTACGGAGGACATGGACACACTGTTGTTGATGTAGTTTAACTTGAAATGGAAATGTTTTTCTTAACACGTGTTTGTGCTGGAGGTGTGTTCACAAACGACTGGCTGAAACATTTCTCCAGGATGTGGCATCATTTTATTGTGGGTGTCATCTGAACTCAGGCCATGGTGTGTCCTGAGTTTCATGATGACTGTATGACCTCGGTGAAAGTCAGCCACGTGTTTCAGCCTGACGAGGAATGATTCAAACAAACATCAGCTTTATTTGGAAAGCTCGGGACAGTCCTCGACTCTCTGAAGATCCACAGCGAAGTCTGCAGTCAGCGTGAGAGAGCCGCGTTCATGGACTGCACAAAGCTGTCAGTGTACCATGAACAGTAAAAAGACGAAACAGAAGACTGTAGACGAGATTCAGTTCATGTTCGTCGTATTTTACTCCGTTCATTTGGGTCATTTTTAGGTTTGTTTGTTTCAAACCTGTCTGCTCGTTTCACCGCTCATGTTGTCGCCTCCATGAATCTCTGTGATTGAAACAGGTCAAACATTTGGAATCAGCTGTCACGTCAGAGAGGAAACTTTGAATTTGTTTTGGTGTTCGTTCAAGCAGGGCTGTCCCCTCGGCTGCTGGACTGTCCCCTCGGCTGCAGGATGCAGGACTGTCCCCTTGGCTGCTGGACTGTCCCCTCGGCTGCAGGACTGTCCCCTTGGCTGCAGGACTGTCCCCTCGGCTGCAGGGCTGTCCCCTCGGCTGCAGGATGCAGGACTGTCCCCTCGGCTGCAGGACTGATGTGGGTTTGACATTTCTGTGACAGCAAAGAGATCGTAGAAAAACAAACCGTCACTTTGTGGACCAAACAAAGAGTCGCTGAGAAAATGGTCAGAGTTCAGTTTGATCTCCACACTAACTGTCTGACCGTGTCAGATGTTCTCAAGCTGCAGTCTGTGATAAATAAATGTTCCTACAGACAATTTGCACATTAATGAAGGAAAAATCCTTAACGCAGTCAGCGGAGCACAGCTCCTCCACGTTTAAGATAACGACATTTTAAAGGTCGTATCTAATTACTGACCCCATTAGTGGACGTATCACCTCAGACGCTCGAGGAACCTCGAGGATCAAACACTGCTGCACCGCTGAGACCTCGAGCCTCTGCAAAGAGGGCTTTAAAGTCACAGTGAAACCACTGAATGTTTGTGTCGTGTTGACGTGGTGGGAGCTGCAGGCAGGCCTGTGTTGACCTGAGCGGCCTGTAGGTGAAGCTGCAGATGCACAGCAGCAGAGTTCAGGCTCTTCAGCAGATCCTCCGTCAGCGCTGCAGCGCTCGGCGTTTCATCTGGAAACACTGGATGTGTTTGTGAGGACGCAGCAGTGAGATGGACGCCCCCCCGCTCTCTCTCTGGTGTATAATTATACTGTGACGTGTTCAGTTCACGTCCTCGCATCGATTTGCTCTCTAAATGCTGCGTTTGAGTCCCTGTTGTCATGAATCCTCCAGCTTCCAGATTCCTGCACATTCTGCAACAGTAACCCACTTTACTGATCACATGACAGTTCATACATCACTAATATTCATGGGTGCAGATCAATATGCTTTGTCTCCTGTGGTGATGAATATGAATGGAGACGAGGCGTTCAGGGACAATCCAGGCTGGTTTCATGCTGATTGTGACGTTGGGTTGCGTCGTGTATCCAGATGAAACTCTGTCGTGTGTGTTGGCTTGTTTTTGTGGATGCCGGAGAGAGAATGCTCTGGAAACACTCCTCCCACCAAACGCCGGCTCTCATGGATTTAAATCCACTTATGAAATCTGTCCAGCAGCACAGCGACCGTTGTCATGTCAACAGCGGTATCTAGGGCATATTTTATGTTGTATAAATTATTTTCCCATTCATAATTTACCCGATTGTAAAGGCTGGATACTATTATTCTACACCGTGCATCCAGCACTGTCTGTCAGGGTATAGATCAGTCAATCAGCTCAACCAGCTGATATCAAGATTTAAATAATCTCACATGCTGAAACAACAACGCTGCTGCGTGGTCAGAGTTGTGAATATTATATTTCATCTGCTTTAGTCTGAAAATAGATTTTTTTGATTTCCCCAAATCTATTTTCAGTTTGAGAAGCAGCGATTTTAAATC
Organism: Nibea coibor; assembly: GCA_023373845.1. Classification (NCBI taxonomy): domain Eukaryota; kingdom Metazoa; phylum Chordata; class Actinopteri; family Sciaenidae; genus Nibea; species Nibea coibor. The sequence continues at coordinate 750,333 of CM041725.1, read as the reverse complement.
TTAAATCTGTGTCTGTAAACACGAGAAGCTGACGTGGATCTCTCAGTTTTGTTGACGTGTTATTCGATCAGCTGTGTCCTAATTTAAATTCAGATTTGACTCATTTTGTATGTTATGTGTAAAGTTTGCAGATGTTTTGTTGAATAAAAACGTCAGTGTCGTTACTGTGTGTACGTTCTTATTGAAGGAGTCGTACCCAGCGTCACTCCCCAGAGGATGAACCCTCTTGATCGAAAACTGTGAAATCAGTGTGGAGCGATTCTTCGACTTTCGAGTGTTTTCAGTCTTCGGCTCAGATTTCACATTCAGCTCTTGTTAAGTTCAAATCTGGTTGCAGCATCAGAACCAGCACATCAGAACCAGCACATCAGAACCAGCACATCAGAACCAGCACATCAGAACCAGCGTGCCTCCAGCAGAGGCTGAACGCGGCTGCAGTGATCACCCAAAAGAAAGCTGCAGCTCTCCGCCTGCCGCTGCTAACCGGGAGTCCTCGTCACACACCCCCCTCGCTGCTGACGCTGACATGCTCGTCGCTGTGTCTGAATCTGGGGGCGACATCGATTATTCATGCAGCGAGCATGGAGCCCCCCCCTCGTGTGACATGTGCCACGCTCACTGAAGCCGATTAATTGGCAGGAGAATGAGAGAAGACGAGAGGGAGGGTGTCACAGAAAAGAGCAGCTGAAGAGGGAGGAGTGTTTTTGTGCTGTGGTGGTGGAGCCTGAGTAACAGGATTGAGTTTGGATCTGTTGCTGTCACCGCACACACCGAACAAGCCCGTCCAGGTCTGAGGGAGCCATCCATAATTTAGTATCCTCCTCCTCCTCCAATCGGGAATCCCCTCCAAGAAGATGACCACACATTACCCCCGGCAGGAGTTCACCTCCAAGGCCACGAACGGAGCCGAGAAGAAGCTGCCACGGGTCAACATCAACCTGCAACCGGAGTCCATCGCCCACCTGCACCCGCTCCAGAGACAGCACGCCATCGAACTCCACCGCCAGCAGCAGCAGCCGAGTCGTCCGCAGGTCCAGCCGTCTCTGTCGACGTTCACCGCCTGCGCTGTGCCGGCATCCTGCCGAGCTCGCAGTCGCTTCCTCAACCTGCGTGACAGTGTCAAGAAAAGCCCGACCAAGAGTACCGCGAAAGTGGTCGGCGGCAGCCACGTGGCAAGCAGGCCGGAAATCCCATGGGTGCCCTTTACTTTCACTAAGGTACTTCAACACTACCCGTACCTCTGATCGTCTGACGTCCTGATGTTTGCGTGTCCGTGTCCGTCTTGTTGGGGCAGATTCTTTGTCTTGCGTACTTTTTCTTTGATGCTCGATGAAACAAAGTTCATGTGCAGCTGCTTGTGTCAACATTTTACACTTCAGGGATCTGAGTCTGAGTCCCCTTTATTCCTGACATTACAGGACTGTGTATAGTGTGAACACCCTGTCTGTACTTACAGTCCAGACTGCTCTGGTGCTGAATCGTTCTCGTCTTGGTGTTGTGACCTCTGACCCTCGACCTCACGGTGCTGTTGGTGTACCTGATGGTCGATCGGTTGTGGGATCTGTCTGCACATGAGCGGTGGCGTTTGTGTTTGTGTGAGCTGCTGTCAGATTCAGATTGAGTTACTACAGTGTGTCAGTTCATGGAGGATCGATGCAGAGCGTGTTGTCATCATGACATCTGTCGGCTCGCAGCCCAAAACATCGTCTCTGCTCCAGCGTTCAAACTGTCCTTCATCCTTCAAACAGCTTCATGTTTTATTTCTGCTTCAGGTTCTGTTACAACTCGTTTATCTAACGAGCTGCACACACCATCGACATCTGACTGTTTTTACCTTGAGGTTTCAGCTGATACACGTTTTGTCGCCATGTTTAGTTTTCACATCCTCATCGATGATGCATCAGCTGATTTGAACTCTTCATTATTAATTTAAAGTTTTTGGATCAAACTGTTTGATCCTGTCTGTCCGCGAGCGCTCGCTCCCGTCAGACACAGCCTCCGTCACAGTCTGTGTTCTTTGGGCAGAGGTGGAGCTCCATTGTCAGAGGCTTTCCGAGCGGCGCTCCAGAAGTAGGGCTGGCGGATCAATGCGGTCGATGTGCGGGGGCTAATTTTAGCGCCTGTTGGTTTTCCATGGGCTCCAAGTTCTGCTGCTGCAGCACAACAATTAAGCCACTTCGCAACAGAGCGGCACTTCCTGCCGGCGGCTCCACGAGGTCCTGCTCTTGCATAATAGAGGTCAGAGCGATGAAGGCCGGCACACGCTCACTGCTCTTTATGAAGGTTTACATGGAGACATTTTAATGTTTGTTTGTTACCTGAAAAGGTGAACGGATAAAAATTCAGAAAGTTCAGAAAGAATCAAAGTATATTCAATTAGAAGAGTCATGTGACCTTTGCTAATGTCTGCTGATCCATGAAGCAACATGTCAGTGAGAGTCTGTATATGGCAGCAGAACAGTTCTGTGTTCTCTGGTTCGACGGTAAAGTGTTTTTCTTACCTCGCAACGTGTGATGATTAAAATTTAAACGTTTCGGGAAGAGAAAAATAAAATAAATTGAAAACGGTCCGGTTCTGCAGCAGCGTCGTGTTTAAGCTGCATTATAATTATGTTACAGTTATTTTATATTACAGGATTCTCATTGTATCAAATATATAACATCTGTATGAAGTCAGAGACTCAAACAAAGAGAACTGCAATTCAACGTCATGGCAACAGTATTTATTTTCAGTGACACTCTGGACTCTGCACAGCACACACACACACACACACACTAACACTAACACACACACACACACTCACACATACAATAAATAACAAATCAAACTCAA
>CM041725.1:657500-742500 GCA_023373845.1 Nibea coibor | reverse complement strand
ATGATTATTCAGGCTCAAGAACAAAGTCTGCGTTTCCACGGAAACATCCCAAAATATGCCTCTGTGCATTAACGTGTCCTGATTATTGTGCTGCTGTTAAATTAGCAGCAAAACGTTTGGCTGATGTTTTCTAAACGTTACTGCAACGCGCTCTAACAGTTCTGGTTCTGGTCCAGGTCTCGGCTTCAGTATAGCGGGCGGCGTGGGGAACCAGCACATCCCGGGCGACAACAGCATCTACGTCACCAAGATCATCGAAGGAGGAGCTGCACACAAAGACGGGAGGCTGCAGATCGGAGACAAACTGCTGGCTGTAAGAGACGGGACAGGACGGGGACGGGACGGGACGGGGCCAGACGGGACGGGACGGGACAGGACAGGGACGGGATGGGACGGGATGGGGATGGACCATGCTGTGTCTCAGGCTAAATGTTGATCAGGAGTAGTGAACCGTAGCATCTTTTAAATGTTTTTCCTGGCTGCTGTCGGATGTCGGCAGCTCTGATCTCTTCCTTTGATCCAGACGTGAGAAACGTTTCAGTTAAACCAGCTGATGGAAACTAAAATAATATTCATGACATTGATAATCATGACAGAAACGTCCCGTTAGGTTGGACAGTGTTCGTAGCCCTCCGCTGTCTTTAAATGATCGTTAATGTTTGACTGCAGCGACACGAGGCGTGCAGCTGAGGTTCAGATAATGACTCGGAGGAAGAGCTGACCTGATGTTTGTTCGGCGTGTTTGGTGCGACGCGGCACGTTGGATGATCGTTGCTCTCTTAGATGAACGTGCAGGCGATGATGTGTCTCCTCTCTCTGTGTTCAGGTGAACAGTGCTTGCCTGGAGGAGGTGAGCCACGAACACGCCGTCACTGCCTTGAAAAACACTCCCGACGTGGTCTACCTGAAAGTGGCTAAACCCAACAGTGTCTTCATGAACGACAGCTTCGCCCCGCCCGACCTCACCAACTGTGAGTGATGACGGTCGCTCAGACCTGATGTGTGTTTAAAATGTGCTGCAGTCTGTGTTTGAGGTCCAGGTGAGTAACGCTGAGAGTCTGAAGGTTCATCTGACACCACGACAGCTCACAGACAGAAATACTCAGAGTAATGAAGCCGTGCTCTCACGCTGACGTTCGTCCTCAGTCGGCCAAACGAGGACGTGAATCCTCTGATGGAGGTCTGTTAACACAGAGCAGATTAGCTGGTGCTGGTTCAGACGTGGCCGCCTGACTTTCTGCCTTTGACCCTGAATTAGCGCTCAATCCATCGGGGACTGCGGCGTCTTCCATGGCTCCCCAGCGGCGTTCACCAAACGGCACGTCTCAAAGTCGAGGCGAGGAGGAGCTCCTCTCCGACACATTCAGAGCACGAGCTCTGGATCGGCTCCCGGCGACTCCCTCGATGAACCTTAATGCGGAGACACTGAAGGACAAAGTGACGCTGGAGCGTCGAGCACTGCGGTCCGTCCAGGAGACGGAGACAGTAGTAATCAAATGAGTGATGATCAGTGCACAGCTTTCAGTCCATCATGTGTCCAGGTTATCACCTGAGAGCGAGCGGATCGAACTCGTTAACTTCATTCAGACTAGAACTAAATAAAGACGTGCAGACGAGTTTCAGCTGAGATGTAAAACAGAGTTAATAATAATTCAATAAAAGTCAGATCAGTGTGTGTTCAGACAGCAGACTGAGATCAGGACGACGCGGTGACGCTGATCACGGCGCCGGTCTGACCACTGCTGCTCGTCAGTCACTCAGGATAAAGACTTTAACTGCGACCACACCTGTGTGTGTCTCGGTGACTCAGCACTTTGAGTTCCACTGGTTCAGTTTACGACCCCCTCAGCGGCTCCTGGCCTCGTCCAATCAGGTGGTAACAGGAGCCGACACACACACACACACACACACACACACACACACACACACACACCTGTACGTTAACCTGTGTGTGTGTGTGTGTGTTGCAGCGTACTCTCAGCACATGGAGAATCATATCAGCCCGCCCAACTTCCTGAGTCAGCCTCTCCCACCACCAGCCTCCTCCGGCCGCTACTCCCCGACCCCGAAGAGCATGCTGGGAGATGACGATGTCACCCGGTGAGGACAGAAACACACACACACACACACACACACACACTTAAAAAAGCAGATAACAGCTGATTAAGAACACTCACAGCAGGTTCATGCAGCCTCTGCAGCTCCGCCCTCTGCTGGTGTAAACCTGCAGTTACACACACACACACACGGTTCTGATCCTGGTCCGTCTCCAGAGTTCTTGTGGATGGCCTGGCAGGCTGTCTTCAAGCCTCTGTGGTGTCTGCTGATCTGATTGGCTGTGTGGTCATGTGACATCAGGATGATTGACAGCTGTGTGGTCCAACAGGGAGCCCAGGAAGGTGGTGCTGCACCGAGGAGCCACCGGACTGGGCTTCAACATCGTGGGCGGAGAGGACGGAGAGGGGATCTTCATCTCCTTCATCCTCGCCGGAGGACCAGCTGACCTCTGTGGAGAGCTGAGGAAAGGAGACCGGCTCGTGTCTGTACGTGCACACACACACACACACACGTTTAACACACACACGAATAGCATCAGTAATGTGTGTGTGTTTCCAGGTGAACGGCGTGGACCTCCGTAACGCCACCCACGAGCAGGCCGCCGCCGCCCTGAAGAACGCAGGGCAGACGGTGACCATCATCGCCCACTACAGACCGGAGGGTGAGCTCATATATCCACTGTCAGGGGGTCCTGGAAAGTCTTGGAAAACATCCTTGAAATCAAAGAATGGTCTTGAATCAAAGTGTGAATTTGCTTCCTGTCCAGAGTACAGTCGGTTTGAGGCGAAGATCCACGACCTGCGAGAGCAGATGATGAACAGCAGCATCAGTTCTGGTTCTGGATCTTTACGGACGAGTCAGAAGAGGTCACTGTACGTCAGGTGAGACCACCTGAGGGAAGCCCTCAGTCCTGATTGGTCAGTCATGGACTGTTATTTGTCCTCTGTGTGTCCTCTGTGTGTCCTCTGAGCGTCCTCTGAGTGTCCTCTGTGTCCTTTGAGTCTCTTTAGGTGGTTTGAATGACTGAAGTGAACTTTAAGATGATTGAACAGTTTTTGTCCTGGATGAGCTGACCTGGTGTCTGCCTCTCTGCCTGTCTGTCTCTCTGTCTGTCTCTTTGTCTGCCTGTCTGCAGAGCTCTGTTCGACTACGATAAGACCAGAGACTCAGGTCTGCCCAGTCAGGGACTGAACTTCAAGTTCGGAGACATCCTCCACGTGGTGAACGCCTCCGACGACGAGTGGTGGCAGGCCAGACAGCTGACGTCGCAGGGGGAGGTGGAGGAGGTGGGGGTGATCCCCAGCAAGAGACGGTACACACACACACACACCTCGCCTCCTGAGCAGACCTCAGATTCAGTCAGTGGACACTAACCTGTCCTGTCTTTGCTGCCCTCACCTGGCTGCAGTGATGTCACAGTGTACTCCAGGACTCTGTGACATCACAGTTTAATATTTAAGGCTCTGCACAGGATCAACAGTTTACGCCTCCAACATGACACCACAGGAGCCTTGAACTCTGACCCCGTGTCCTCTGACCCCGTGTCCTCTGACCCCGTGTCCTCTGACCTTGTGTCCTCTGACCTCGTGCCCTCTGACCTCGTGCCCTCTGACCTTGTGTCCTCAGGGTTGAGAAGAAGGAGAGAGCGAGATTAAAGACGGTGAAGTTTAACGCTAAGTCTCGGGACAGAGGGGTGAGTGTTTGCTTCCTGTTTCTGACCCTCGTTAACTCCCATGATGCTTTGTGTGATCTGGTCACGACCTCTGGCTGTCGCAGCGTGTCGGTGCAAACAGAAAAAACATTTGTGTGAATTTGGTCGTCGTGTTGGAGGCGAAGCTTTAGTTTGAGGTCGTGCTCGTAACTGACACAAAGCATCATGGGACTTGTAGTTTTTTGTCCTGACTGTTTCATATATTGATCTTTAAAGCAGCCTGATGTGTTTGCATGTTTTTAGAGTTCAGAGTTTGTTCATGTCGGGACTCCACCTGTCAGACTGTGTGGAGATGAACTACACCTACTAATGAGTGACTAATGTTTAAAAGCAGCCCGACTCTTTAACAGCATGTTGTTGATCTTCTTCTTGACGTCTCAGCAGCCAAACTGCAGCAGCGCCTCCCCAGCACCTTTTTTAAACCGTGTGTCGCTTTAACACGCGTTGCCAAACGCCCAGCGCCGCCCGCCAACCCGCCCGCCCTCTAACACACCAGACTGAAGGGTGGAGAAAAAAAACCCACCGTGCATGAGCCTTCCCTCCCACCTCATTCAAAGAGAAACGCTTGACATTGATGTCTGACTGTCTGCTGCTCACACAAACCCTCCTCCTCTTTACCACTTACCTGTCTCACCTGTCTCACCTGTCTCACCCCCTCCTCTGTCCTGCTAATTTACATCAATAAAGACTCGACATGAAACGGCACGAAACATCAAAGTGAGATGATCAGTCAGTCTTTGAGGCTCCACGTTCTGTTAAACATTTTCTGATTGGCCGAACTCATCTTTGAATTTACAGATTTTTACCTGAAACACGATGAATTCTGAACTGAACTGGATGTTTACCAGGTGTGCTTGCTCTGATTTTTTTATTGGACCGTTTTACAGACGTGAATCTGAATCAGCGTTTTTGTGAACGTCGTCACAGCTGATCTGAAACCAGTGGAACGTCCCCTCTGTTTCTCTGCATGTTTTGTCTGCATGTTCACTTCCTCCTCATCCTGCTTTTGTCTGACATCTGCTGCCTTCACTGTCTCCGTCTAACACCGACGGGTCCGCATCGCTCAGGGCGACGAGCGCTGCTCGGCTCAGTTTCTATGCAGATGATACCAAAATGTTCAGTAGATGTCTGATTCTGTGGTTTGGACTGGTTTCAGTGACACATTTACATCTGGTGCTGTTTTGAATGAAGGTGTCCACAGAATGATGGAAACATTAGAGGAGTGTATATTTAGTCTCAGTGTTTTTACATCGTCCTGTGAGCCGGTAGCCACAGACTCAAACAAAGCGTCTCATTCTGTCCAAACCGACATCAGACTTCCCTCCATCTCCCCCTCTGCCTCCTCTTGTTTTTTATTCCATCACCCCTCCTCCTCCTCTCCTCCTCCTCCTCCTCCTCTTCCTCCTCAGCAGTCTCTCAATGACAAGCGTAAAAAGAACCTCTTTTCCCGAAAGTTTCCGTTCTACAAGAGCAAAGAGGCGAGCGAGCAGGAGACCAGCGACGTCGACCGTAAGTACAACCAACCGACGCAGCGGGGCGAGGCCGTCTGTCTGAGAGACGATTGGTCAGGTGACAGGAAGAGAGGCCAGCTGGAGGCGGCGCTGCTGCAAAAGGCGCATTGGTTGTCACGGCAACAGGGCCCGGCTTAAAATAATGTAGCGACCCGACCAGAACCTGGTTCAGATAATCACAGTCGGGCCCCCGAGCAGCCTCTGGTTACTGCAGATGTTTCAGCTGTGACGGACGAATATTCAGACTCCTCCTCGGAGCCAAAATGGCCGCCCTGTAGCCGGTGACCGGCTGCGTTCCCTCTGCTCTCTCGGTCTGTCGCTGTCGCTCAGTAACTTTGTTTCTCTGTGGTTGTTTCTCCTCGTTGTTCACTCGGCTCTGCTGACCTCAGGACAACAGTGACGACATGCTATCCAAAGGCCACAGTAAGTCTGTCCCTCCAACCGACACCACCAACACCATCACCACCACCACCTACACCATCACCGACACCAACACCATCACCACCAACACCTACGCTAACACCAACATCAACACCACCAACACCACCACTAACACCATCACTGACACAATCACTACTAACACCACCACCACTAACACCATCACCACCAACATCAACACCACCAACACCATCACCGACACCACCAACACCTACGCTAACACCAACATCAACACCACCAACACCACCACTAACACCATAACCAACATCAACACCACCATCATCACCAACACCATCACCACCACCTACACCGTCACCGACACCATCACCACCAACATCAACACCGCTAACACCAACATCAACACCACCACCACTAACACCATCACCGACACAATCACCACTAACACCATCACCACCAACACCATCACCACCAACACCACCACCACTAACACCATCACCACCAACATCAACACCACCAACACCATCACCGACACCACCAACACCTACGCTAACACCAACATCAACACCATCACCACCAACACCACCACCACTAACACCATCACCACCAACACCATCACCGACACAATCACCACTAACACCATCACCACCAACACCATCACCGACACCACCACCATCACCACCAACACCTACGCTAACACCAACATCAACACCACCAACACCACCACTAACACCATAACCAACATCAACATCACCATCATCACCAACACCATCACCGACACCACCACCAACACCACCACCATCATCACCAACACCATCACTACCACTAACACCATCACCACCAACATCAACACCATCACCAACATCAACACCACCACCAACATCAACACCATCACCACCTACACCATCACCGACACCAACACCATCACCACCAACACCTACGCTAACACCAACATCAACACCACCACCACTAACACCATCACCACCAACATCAACACCACCATCAACCACCACCTCGCTCTGACCAGACAAACTCCCATCAGCCCCCTCTTCTCCTCCAGGATCATTTTCCAATGATAAAAATACAAATATTTTTATTTTGCTGTAAAAAGTCGAGGCTGTGTCTGGGCTTGTTTAAAGTACTTTGTTACTTCCTGCCAACAGTAATCCATTACACCCTCCTCGTGTGTCTGTCAGTCATCAGGATTCAAACTTTTCTCTGCAGGCTGAATTCATCAAAAGTTTTAATCACACGCACCAAAATGTGTGGTTCTGTGGTTTGGAAACCAGTCCAGTCACACAGTTACGCTGGTGCCGTCCACAAACCTCTGATACATTAAATATTTTATTATACACCGTCTGATTCATGGAGACGTTTCACTCCAGCTCCAGTTATTTCTTTTGTTGTTGTAACTTTTTGTTACTGGAATTGTATCAGTAATTTGTTACACTACTCGTTATTAGTGAAAGTAATATTACTGTAATAGATTACTGCCCAGTGCTGTCACTGTGATAACAGAGATTTAAGAAGATGAAGTTAGTTCCAGGTGGACACATAGATCATCATCCTCCTCCTCCTTCCTCCCTCCTCCTCCTCTTCCCTCCTCCTCCTCCTCCTCTTCCTCCCTCCTCCTCCTTCCTCCCTCCTCCCTCCTCCTCCTCCTCTTCCCTCCTCCTCTTCCTCCTCCCTCCTCTTCCTCCTCCTTCCTCCCTCCTCCTCTTCCTCCTCCTCCTCTTCCTCCTCCTTCCTCCCTCCTCCTCCTCCTCCTCCGGCTGTCGAGGATCCTTTAGACCGGATCTTCTCCATCTCTTCACTTTGTCACAGCAAGTTCACGCCTCCATCACTTTTCACTCGTCCACCTGTCACTGCTCAGGTGAACTGTCACACCTGGATCTTTCTGGATCTTTCTGGACCTTCATGGAGGTTTAACTGGTCGAGTTTTCTCTCACTGATCAGCGACGTGCTGAAGTTTGAGTGATTGAGTCACAGTTTATTGACGGCGATCCTTTGTTACTCTTCTTCTGTCTTTTATTTTGTAGGAATCATTTCTGAAAGTTTCTCTGCATCATATTCAAAATGTGGAAACATTCGAGCTTCAGTTTAAATGAATTTCAGAGTCAGAACATTCTGCTGAAAGTCAAAGAAACCAACGAAGAAGAACTTTGTTTATTTGATGATGTCATCACATCACAATGATGTCATCACATCGCATCATCATCTTACAGGATTCTGTTTGAAGCAGGTCGTTTGAAATGAAAGAATTCCATCTGTGAAACAAATGAACAGATTCAGATTATTCAGTTTAGTTTGATCTTAAATCAGCGTTGATTCCAGATCTGCTGAATTCAAACGAGCTGATTTGACGAGGAGTCTCAGCTGAGCTCGTCACTGTCCGACAGGAGCAGCTGAAAACAGTTTGTCAGTCGGCGCTGGTCATGATAGAGACGTTCAGCCTGAAAACTGATTGAACATCTGAGTCATGTTAAAACATCAGCAGTCTGGTTGATTTATTTTATATACAGGACAAAACAAAATGCTCATTTCATTCACGCTAAATGATGATGGCTGAACTGATGATGTCATCAGCAGGTTCAGACAGACTGCTGAGTCATCGTCGTCTCTGATTGGTTGGTTGTGTCGACCTGATTTGAACACATCAAACCTGGTTCATGTTTTGTTGATCAGGCGTGATCGTGGTCGTCACGGTAACGTCCCGTCTGTTGAACTGTACATGAGAATACTTGTGTTGCTGTTTGTTGTTGGACCTGTTGACCTCTGGTCTTATGGGCAAAGCATTCTGGGAAAGCGATGCTCCCGGCTGACGCTGTGTTTTGTTGTGATTCCAGAACACGTGACCTCAAACGCCAGCGATAGTGAAAGTAGCTACCGTAAGTGTGACACTGCCTGCCGCTTCACCCGATGATTGACAGGAAACACTAACCGCTGACTCCCGCCACTGACGAGCACAGGCTGCTGATTGGCCAATGACAGCATGACATCACACACACAGTTTACCCACGCTAACGTCCCTGAACGCTGCCTGACGGCATGAACGTCTGTCCCGGCTGTTTGCACTGAAGCGGCTGCATGAAGAGAGTGTGTTATATCTGTGTGTGTGTGTGTGTGTGTGTGTGTGTGTGCACTGAATATTAATTATAAAGCCCTCGCCTGTACACTCACACACACCTGCTGACCTTCAAGCTTCACGAGGACTCGCTGATTTTCGGGGTTGTAGGAACAGTCAGTGTGTATCTCAGCTCGTCACTGACTCAAACTGAAGGAAAGTTTCTTTGTAAAGTTTCTTTTAAAGTGAAATAAACGTGACAGGATGAAGACCTGAAGAAAACACTGAACCTGTCAGAAGAAGACGGAGTTAATGAATCCAGACAGAACATAAAAACATCAACACGTTATTATTCATGACAGATTCAACTTCCTGTTTCTGTTCATCAGCTGAGTATTAAATGAAAGATTAAGATTAAACACTTAGTTTCCTCAGACGGAGGAAAGTCGTGAAGCCGTTGTTCGAACGACCTCTTCTTCTTCTGTGGTGCTGTAACGAGCTCCACACAGTGACTGTAGTGCACTTCATCTGAATCTTTCCTGAATGTTTCCGAGCGTTCGCCATCCATCCAGACTTCCTGCTCAACCCGAGCCGAGTCCAGACTCTGAATCAGATCCAAACACTCAGCTCTGATTCTGGTTAAACTGACTGATAAACTCATGTTTTCATCTCACAGCCTTCATCCCTCCCTCTCACCTTCATTAACCTCCCTGTGTTTAACCTCCTGCTCCTCCTCCTGCTCCTGCTCCTGCTCCTCCTAACCGTCCTCTGTGTCTGCAGGTGGACAGGAGGAGTACGTCCTGTCGTATGAACCCGTCATCCAGCAGGAAGGTGAGACTCGAGCTCTGCTGTTTGTCTCTTTGTTTAAGAGTTTGTTCTGATCACGTCCTGTTCCCGTCCTCTGACAGTGAACTACACTCGGCCCGTCATCATCCTCGGCCCCATGAAGGATCGGATCAACGACGACCTGATCTCCGAGTTCCCCGACAAATTTGGATCCTGCGTCCCTCGTAAGTTCTCGCCGGCGTGCGACCTGACGGCTCGTGTTCTCGCTCACCCGTCAGCTGATTGAAAGTTTTCCCTCCTCTCTCTCAGATACGACCCGACCGAAGCGAGACTACGAGGTGGACGGCAGAGACTATCACTTTGTGGTGTCCAGAGAACAGATGGAGAAGGACATCCAGGACCACAGGTTCATCGAGGCGGGGCAGTACAACAACCACCTGTACGGAACCAGCGTGCAGTCGGTCCGAGAGGTGGCTGAGAAGGTACCGACACCGAAGGAAGCATTTCACAAAGTTTGTCTGAAGACGGCCCGTCCTCCCATCTAAAGTTTGTTCTGTGTCCACCACAGAAGAAGAAACTTCAGCAGAGTTCTGTTTGGTTCACCTCACGGACGTTTGATTTATTCACCATGAAACAAACAGAACTTTTTAACATCTGCAGAAATATGATGTGAAATATTCGTGAAGATTCAGAAACAGAGAGGGAGACCGGGACGAGGTGTTTGGACCAGAACCAGAGACCCGAGAGGTCGCAGAGTGTTTGTTAGTCACTGTGTGCTCGACCAATCAGAACAGTCAAACAGGTGAACTTGGTCCAGCTCTGGGTTTAGTTCCGTCTGGTTTGTTGGTTTTCCTTTCAGTGATGTCATGATGATGTCATCTGAACACGCCGTTCTTCTTCTTCTGTTGTTTTCAGGGGAAACACTGCATCCTGGACGTGTCGGGGAACGCCATCAAGAGACTCCAGCTGGCTCAGCTTCACCCCATCGCCATCTTCATCAAACCCAAATCTGTGGAGAACATCATGTGAGTCAGACAGGAAGCAGCCAACACGCTGACAGTCAGCTGATGACATCACACAGACGCCATGATGTCATCACCTCATCATCACAATGACATCACACAGACGTCATGTGTGATGTCAGCTTGATGTCAGTGCCATGTCATCGTGATGTCATCATGATGTCATCTCTGTCCTGCAGGGAGATGAACAAGCGTCTGACGGAGGAGCAGGGCAGGAAAACCTTCGACAGAGCCACCAAACTGGAGCAGGAGTTCACCGAGCATTTCACAGGTGAGATAGCGCCGAACTCGTGAACAACAGCTCAGACAGAACCTTCTGGTGCTGGTTCTGGTTCTGGGTGTTTCTGACACACTGACATCACTGACTGATGTTTGATTGTCTCTGGTCCTTTCAGCCATCGTTCAGGGCGACACTCTGGAGGAGATCTACGATCAGGTGAAGCAGATCATCGAGGAGCAGTCGGGTCCGTTCATCTGGGTCCAGTCCAAGGAGAAGTTATGAGGGTGGTGCTGTCTGCTCCACCGCTCCTCTCTTTAGATTCACCCTGTTTTATTTTGAAAAGTCGACCTGCAGACGGCAGCCTCACCCCCCTCACCCCGATCAACGACTCGACGCGCCGGCTGACCCGAGCGTTGTTTTATTTTCTTTTTCATCGACTCGTCGTCGCGTTTCCTGACCAGCAGAGCAAAGCACACAGGAAGTATGATGACATCACACTCCACACGGTACAGCTCCTTAATGTTTAAGGGAGGAAACTAAAGAGGAGGAGAAGAAGAAGACGTGTCTGTGAACGTGGCGAGAAGAGAAGAAGAAGTACGAAGCCGATTTTAACTTTTGATTTTCGTTTGTGGGTTTTTTCCTCTTTTTGTCTTGTAAGGTAAGCGTGGGCGGAGTTTCAGTCTCAGGCAGCGTCTGTCGGTCCGGAGGAAGGCGGAGACACAAAAAGCAAAACTTTGCACGTTTGAGCTTTAACAGCATGTCATTTAAATACCCGTTTATTTCCCATCAGCCCCTTCACCTCAGCGTCTGACATCACAGCTTTTCTTCTTCTGTTCTGCGATCGTCATGTTTGCTTTTTGTTTTTTACTCTGCAGTTGATTCAGTTTTTGTTTTTTGCTCCTCGCTGCTGCAGGACGTGTGTCCGGACGCTCTGCAGGGTTCTGCTCCGCCGACAGGGGGCGCTCTCATTTATCGCTCAGCTTTTTTAGACGTTTCACTTCACGAATCAAAGAAAAGTTTGAACTTCTCGAGTCTTTTAGAGAGTTCAGAAACTTTATTTTTAGGAAATACAGAACACCAAAGAAGAAAACACACTGCAGACGGTGAGAGAGAAAATTACAGATTCACGAGATTTTACGAATACTGCCGGTAATTTACGAGAAAAGTTCCGTCATTTTCATGTTTGTTTGTTTGTTCACGACTGAAACGTCAAACTGATTTCAAGAAAACGTTTTAAAGGTCCAGCGTGTGTGAAGAGTTTGAGTGTGGTTTGTCAGTTCTGGGCCACCGTAGAAAGGCGGCAGACTCCATGAAGAGTCATCACGACGAGGAGACTCCAAACTCTTCTGTCACGCGGACCTTCAATACTCAGAATGACGAGTTCTTCATTTCATAACGACATTCGTTGATCACGAGCTTCGTTAGAGACGACGTGATTGGCCGATCTGGGCTCGCGGGGTCGTGAGCGGCGCCCTCTGTGACGTGAGTTTGAACCCGTCAGACGTCCGCGGGCATCGTCAGTGTCTTACCATGAAGAGATGTCGGTCATGTGATCAGTGCTCCGGGCGCCGGCAGGTGACGATTATTGTACAATGAGATTTTGACAGATATTTAACCCTCTCGGTAAACTGCCTATTTTGTTATAATAAAGTCTATATTGAACTTTACTTAAGCACTAAACGACGGGAGTTATTTTCTTTGCATTGTTAATCATATATGATAGAAGTATAAAGATATTTGAATATGAATCTATATTTTTTCTTTTCTTTGATCACCTCCTCTGTCTTTTAATTTTCTTTTTTAAGCATAATAAAAACTTAACAAGAAAACAGCAGGTGCCTCTTCTGTTGTCTCCAGGTGTCATAGTGATGTCATAGTGACGTCATTTATCAGTTTTAATCAAACAAAAAATCATTTTTGGAGAAAGTCAGGCTTTTATTTTGAAAGTCTGGCGCCTGTTGCAGCGTCACTTCCTCTTGTGTTTGATCTGCCGCGCCGCGTCATTGGTTCCGTCTCTGACGTCTTCCAGCACCGAGTCCCGGATCCTGCGGGCCTTCCGGCTCAGCTCGCCCAGCCCTGTCGGGGCCTCCGCGGCCTCCTGCCGGAGCTGCTGGACGGTCCGGGACCGGAGCGCCCGGCCCGCGGCCTGTCTGCCGGCCTGCTGCGCCCTCAGCGCGGCCCGGGCGGTGAGCCGCGCCGCGCTGCGCACCGGAAGAGACTCCGACAGTTTCTCCACGACGCGCGCTCTGCTGACCAGCGCCGACAGGAAGTACCTGAGGACCATGATGACGTCAGGACACACCTGCGGGACACACAAGAAGCGGAAAGCTTCGACAAGCGCGACGCGACGTGACGGCGTCAGACTCACCTGCGTCAATTCAGGAGGGAAATGCGTGCGACTTCCGGCGGTGCCTTTCAAAACAAAAGCCCGAAATAAATTTAGAGAAAATTTTGAAAAAAAAAAATCTCCTTTATTAATTTTCCCATGAGACACCTCGGTCTGATGCGTGAAACATTAATGAAGATCACTGTCAGGTGAACATGGCGTGTGCGGCCTGGTCACGTGGTTAAAGTGTCACTGACGTGAAAGACAGTGTGAGATAATGAGACACAGCCTCAGAGTGCACTAACAGTCAGTACGAACAGCTGTAGTCGTGGTGAAAGTAGCAGTCCACTTTGAAACAGTGTGTTGTTCAGACACTAGAGGGCAGCAGGGTGAAGGTTTGATTCTTCACAGCAGCACAGAACAGACAGAAGTACTGTCATATAAACTGTAGCATGAGGTGATAACTACAGGTTTAAAGTGAGGGCTTGAGGGGAAGAACATCTATGAACAACACAAAGATCATTTCTAATATATTCTATCCAATGTTTCCAAATCATCTCAGATATTCTGTAAGAATCCTGAATGTAATGAGAGTTTGGACAGACACAGACACATGATGTGGTCCTGCTGATAGTTGGATCAGATCAGAAAACACTTGTATGTGTGCTTTTAAAGGTCCGTTCCAGACAGCAGGCTTAGTCATTTCATTTGGAGTTGGACTTTTTGGGCCCAGCCTCTGCCTGAATACCACCTATTTCAAATCCAAGGAGGGTTTTCCAGGCAGAAGCACAGCTGTGGAGGCTTCACCAGGGTCTCCCATTGTGGCTGACCTCTACATGGAGGAAGCAGAGAGCAGAGCCCTGAGCTCCTTCCAGGGAACAGCACCATAAGCACTGCTTCAGATATGAGGAGCACACCTGGATTTCAAGTCTTCTCGAGCCTCCGCTGGCTTCGTCTTCACAAACGAACCCTCTGAACTGTATCTGACATTCTAGTGGAGATCCCAAAGTTTCCAAAACACCAAATGTGTGTAAAATGATGCAGCAGACGTGTAGAAATGTTCCGTTTGATGGAGTCTTGGCTTTGAACATTTCACTCAGTCAGACATCGTGTAGCTTTAATGAAGAGACTGAGCAGCAGAATACAAATAAAGATGTGATACTGTGTGTGGAGAAGCTTTGATGTGTCATAGAAATGAAGTGATGAGATGAAACCACAGAAATGTAAGGGGACGTTTAAGGCTTCACATCACAGCTGAGGAGTTTTGTGGATTTGTACTTTTGTATTTTCATCCCAGCTGTTAAACAACAGATAACAGTCTGTGTTACTAAAGTCACCGCAGCCTCAGTGTGTTTGTGCTCACATGAATGTTTTCTTGTATTTCTGCATCATCCTCACCCACATTGTTTTCTTTAGCCATGGAAAACCACACGACAGCTTCAGCCGAGCTGTCAATCAGCAGCAGGGGCTGATGGGAGGTCTGAGGACCTGTTAGAAAGCACGTGGCCCTCGTCTGATCTCACAGCTCGTCCTTGTTTGGCCTCAGCTGCATCAGAGCGCCACTTCTCCCCAGGTTCACCAGAGGAAACACCACTGCACAAAATGCTTTTCCTCCCAGCTGCTGCTCTGTGCTGTCTGTGTTCAGGTGAGTGTTTGCAGCCAATCAGGAGCCAGCAAACTCAACCTGTAACAAACACCGTCACTCTAACCTTCATCTACCTGTCTGTTTCTCTACAGCGCTGGTTGCCATGGCAGCAGAGCTGGTTCAGGATGATTTAACATTGACCAGGAGAGCTGATGAAGAAGTCTCCTTCAGCTGTGGACGAACTGATCAGTGTAGCAGTGATTATGTATTCTGGTACCAGAAGACAGACAAAGGAACATTCAGACGGATTCTTTGGTATAACAGGAATAGTTGTACCATAGGTGAGAGGTACGATCATCCTCAGAAAAATGATTTCTCAGCTGTGAATAAACAGAACGGCTGTGCGTTGAAGATCCAGAAAGTTAAAGTCGCTCACTCAGCCACCTACTACTGCTCCTGTTGGAAGTCTGCAGGTTCCCACAGTGAGAAATGATGCGAGCAGCCTGTACAAAAACCAACAGATGAACAGACGTCAGAGTGTTTGTGACAGGAAGAGAGCAGTAAACCACAGCCCAGGTTCACATATTTCACCTCCATCTCAGCCAGAGTCACAAACAGACTGAACTGAGGGATTATTTCATATTCTATTGATTCATACATGATCAGATACAAACACACTAACACAATGTAGATGAAAGGCTCACATAACAAACATATTTCACTTTGACATCTTGGATAATAGAACAACAAATTCCAAAGAAAATATTGGAGCTAAAGATTAAAATGCTGCTCTTTGTTCTGCTGCTGGAATAAAGTCCATTCCTCCCTCACAATGCTAATCTGCTCTGAATGAAAACACTTCCAGCAGCACGTGTTGTTTCACACCTTTCAGCAGATTTCAACTCATTTCACTTTATTACACTTGAAAAGACAAATCTTGGACACGTGTCAGCTCAGGATTTTGTCCTTCCAGCAGCGGCTTATTAGGACGCTGATTTTGTTGGACAGATTTCCAGAAACTTCCTCTGGACAGGGTTCATACGGCTTTTCAAGAGGAAAATTCAAGCACTTTCAAGCACTTTCAAGGTACCTAAAGCAAAACCTTCCAGACTGTGGAAGCCTTCATCGTCACATCTAATTTGTTCCTTTAAATGCAGCGAGGACAAACAAAGTGAGCAGAATGACTTCAAACCCACAGCAATCAATGTAGATTGTCACTTTGTTTATTTCAGCATCTGTTCAACTTTGATGCTTTTGACAAATGAAGAAAGAGATTTTTGAAATATCAGCTTGCAGATTTCCAGTCGACTTTAGCATGAGGATCCAGGGAACAGCTCTCCCTACAGTTAATGTCATCTCCAGCTCCAGCAGTAATGTAAGGCGGACATCAGCTCAGGTCACCTGATGTCATTGTATTAAAGTGCATTACATCACCAGTTCAGACAAACAAAGACACAACATGCACAACAACACGGCTTATGTCCTTGCTAATGTTAGCTTAGCATAAAGAAAATGAAGCCATCAGGGGCTAACGTTAACGCTAAGTTAGCACTTTGGCTGAGGAGCTCAACTCGTGTTGTTCGTCTGCAAACTGGTGACGTTAGTGACATTAAAGGAGTCGTCCCAGAGCCCGGACGGCAGCTCAGCTGTACAAGTGGAACGACAAGCACGCTAGCTAACGTTAGACTTCATGGAAATAACGTTAATGTAACGTCCAAACTGTGCTAGCTAGCCTTCGCTAAATCTGCTGATGCTGGAAGAGATTCTCACCTGGAGACATGCAGGCAGTCCCAAACTGGAGAGTGGTCTGGCTGCAGACCTCCTCTGTCAAACACTTCAGGTGTTGGCTCAGGACAGGAAACAACAACCTGAGCGTAGTGTCCTTGGGGAAGAGGGCAGTGTGTAAGGTGTGAGTGGGCAGGTTAGCTGTCTGGATTCAGTCAATAAGAAATGTACAGTGCAGGTTCCAGTTAAGCCTGAATTCAGCCCTGGAGGAAGGAATCTCCTCTGTGCTGCCCGACCACGGTCTGACAGACGACCACGAAGGGTTAACAGCGTGCTCAGCTTCGTTAAACATTGAGACATAATGACTGTCACTGCAGACATTTTGGATCAGGTTGACCAGCGAGGGGAAGGTCTGCATTTGTCTGCAGATGCTGACGATGACGCTCAGGTCGGTTCTTCATAGGCGATGGTGCCATGGGCGGTTGCTGCGCTCTCTTGTACTTTTTACATTTTCGTGTTTTGTTGTGTTTCTTGCTTTCCCTCTCTGGCCACAAACTCCAGAGAAGAACTCATTCACATTGGAATAACCACCAGTAAAGTTTTTAGATTGGTTTTCATCGATCCGGAAACTTTTCCAGAGCTACTTGTTGGAGCAGCAGCAGCTCTCCATGGACTCCGCCGAGGACGCCGGGGGCTTCGCACTGCGCTCCCGTCTATTCACCTGGCTAACGTCCGCTCTCCGGCCAACAAGATGGACGGCCTGCTGCTCCTCAACACAACCAACAGTTCTAGTTTTAGAGTTTTTAGAATCTTAGAGCTTTTATGTTGAATGAATGGTTTTGCGCTTTAATTTTGTTGTACTACGTTACACTGACAATAAGTTTCTCTTCTATTCAGACTTCACTGAACTCTGGCTCGGTGAGCACATCCCGGACACGTCTCTCCACCTGGCTGGATTTCACCTGCACCGAGTGGACGCTTGTGTTTAAGACGGTGAGGCGAGTCAGGCTGACTGCACTGATTGGAGTGTTTTTGAGGCTGCAGCCTCAGACCTGCATGGACTGACTGATACTGTGACATCTGGCATCAGTTTTTGTGAGGACGTGTGTTCCCACCAAGACCTTCTGCACATTCGACAACAGCAGAACTCAGGCAGCTTCGCCAGGCCAAGGAGGAGGCCTACAGAACTGGGGACAGAGTCCTGTACAAGCAGGCCAGAAACAAACTGACGGTGGAGGTGAAAGCAGCGAAGAGGAGCTACGCTCAAAGGATCGAGAACAGCCTCTCAGCCAACAACCCGGACTATCAGCACTGGCGCCCCACAGGGGTGTGTGCTCTCCTCACTGCTCTTCTCCCTTTACACCAACGACTGCACCTCCAGAGACGCGTCTGTTAAGTTTGCAGACCAAACCAGGACGGTGACGAGTCTGCATACAGACGGGAGGGTGAACGGTCGGTCGGTTGGAGCTGAACACGCTCAAAGCCGTGGAGATGACAGTGGACTTGTGAGAAGCCCCCCCACTCTGCCGCTCATCACCATCATCAACAACTCTGTGACTGCTGCTGAAACCTCCAGGTTTCTGGGCTCCACAATCTCCTGGGACCTGAAGTGGGAGACTAACACAGTCACTCAAACATCAGAAACATCAGCTGTACATTACAAATGACGTCATTATTTGTTGGAGATGGTCACCATGGTGAAGCAGCAGGAGGAACAGGACAACAGGACGGGTCGAGCAGCAGCAGACAGAGCTTTGACTTCATGGAAAACATTGAACCTTTGTTGAGATGGTTTATGGACAGAAGTGATGTGCTGGTCTAAACTGAGTTTACTGTCTGCAGTAATATGTTTCAGGTTGTTGACTGTTCTGCTGTCTTGCCATGGATGGAGGAGGCTTCAGGCCAGTGTGCGTTGTGTTCGACGTGCACAGCAGCTCAGACCAGACAAAGGGAGTTCTGATAGGCTGAAACAGAGTTACTGTCATGGAGCAGTCTGGGAATGGCAGTGCCATCAGAGGATTTGAAGTATGTGTGATGGTGCGGGGCTGGTCCAGTCACTGTGTAGAGGAAGGGACTGAGGACAGCCCTGAGGGGCTCTGCTGTTGGTGAGGACACTGTCTGTTCTACCAGCCTGTGGTCTGTTGCTGAGGAAGCTGTGAATCCAGCGATGAGGAGTGGAGGGATGTTGAGGTTTCTTCATCACCTGCTGCTGTTGAACTGGATTGAAGGTGGAGATGAAGTCACCAAAGAGGACTGCAGGGAAGCTGACTGCTGACTCCAGATGTGGAAGGACGGGGTGGAGGAGGCATGCCACAGCATCCTCCGTCCGTGGTTTGGCCCTGGTGGGGGTCCAGCTGTGGTCTGACAAGCTGGCAGGACGGTGTTCAGGACCAGTTTTCCACACGGTGGTGGAGATGGTGGTGGATGTTTTAAGATGTGGGTATTGGTGCTGTCCTGAAGGACTGACAGAAGATAGAGTGGAGGATGGCAGAGAGCTCCATGGCACAGAGCTTCAGCCTCTGGCCCTGGTGCCTTGCCAGGCTTGCACCTGCCCAGCAGCTGCTGGAAGGAGGGATGAGCAGGTTCATGAAGGGAAAGGCACTCAGCAGCTCCTCACAGACAGCAGACTGATTATGGATGTCAAAGTGTTTAGAAAGTGTTCAGAGTGCCTGCAAAGGTGTTGGAGTCAGTTATTGTGGAGTGACTTTGACTTGATTCACAATCACTTCATGCTTTTACTTTATGAAAGGATTGTTTTGTCTTCATTTGGACTCTCAGCTGACACATTCAACAGCAGGCAGGTTTTTGTATTACGCCTTTTCACTGTGATGGGTACTACATCTTTGGCTCTGGAACTAAACTGCATGTAACAGGTAAGAATAAACATTAATTTTCCTTCAGCTGTTTATTGGACAAGTTGAAAATGTGTTTTAATGAGTTTCTGCTGCTTCAGGCTTCACATGTTAGTTTGTTCATCATTAGTAGAGAATTCTTGCAGCCATGCAGCTATTGTTCCATAAAAAGGTTCATAATTCATGACAAGATGTTTAAATCTCACTGCACAGCTGAAGTTATTCTTTATTTCTGCACCACATCAAACTGATTCATAGAGAAAAAGTCTGATATTGGCAATGTTACAAATATACAGTATTTGATCATCTCAGTAATTCAGCACCGTCTCTTGTTTTTATAAAACAGGATAATATATGATATGAAATATCATTTAATATATGTCAGTAAATGTATTTTAAAAGTCTATGACTTTAAACATGTTGAAGGATAATTAATAAATCATTTGAAATGGTCAAATTTACCTCAGGACAACTGTATTTTATATGATGGTGCATTTGTCTTTTAGTGGAAGATATATTTCTACATGAAGGCAAACACATACTGAATATGATATTACAATAAATAGAATGTATGCATACTCATTTATATATTTCTATAAATGATATAGGATGATATATGATGTCACATATACATATATATTTGTATCTGAATACACTAAATATAAATATGATATGATGCTTCACATCATTTCAAATCTATAACAGTAAATATATTTAGTAAAGTATATGGTGGTAAATATGAAGTGTCAGATACTGCACACATCATCATTCATACAGACTTAGATTATTATATTATATCAGGTTATGTTAAATTCTATGTGAAGTTCCCGTCATGAATCAATAAAGTCTGATCTTTGTTATATTATATTATACAGCAGTCTTTGTTCCATTGGACAGATCCCAACATATCATTGTAATTGTGTCTAAAAGTTCAAATATTGATGAAATTATTGATGCATTGATTTGTTTTTTTAGTGGCTGGGCTAAAGTTTATGCTGCTAAATGTAGAATATGTTCTGGATATTGTAATCATTAAAATGACAGTTGCATTCTGTGTGTAGGTAAATATGTAACTTCTAATAATATGTATATTAACCCTGATACAGAAAAACAATTGTCCACTATATGAAGGTCAGTTTCATCATTCTAGTCTTTTCTATTCTCAGTAATAGTAATGAATGTGACATTATAGTGAATGGACTACATTCAAATAAAGAAACAAAGTGAATTGTCTTTATTTTCCAACATGTGATGACATGACATGATAACTGTGTTTGATATGAAGCTGAATACAGTATATGTAGTCAACTTTGTGCTGTATTGATGAGTAGTTTAGTGATCAGAGTCCATGTAGTTTCCAGGATCAGACTGAATACACTGCACTATGGGGAGCGTTTGTAAAGCGGCTCGCGCTGAAAAAAACTGCAACATTTTGTCACATTTAGCTTCAAACTATGTTTAAAAAACTGGGGTGAATTTTTGCACATTTACAACAATATTTGCCAACTTAGAGATATTTAAATCCAAATATTAAATATTAAGTCTAAATCTAAATGTTAAATCTAAATCTAAATGTTAACCTTAAATGTTAGATTTAACATTTAAGTTTAACATTTAGACTTAACAATTCAATTTAGATTTAACATTTGGATTTAAATATTATTATATACAGTTTTTTAAACATAGTTTGAAGCTAAATGTGACAAAATGTTGCAGTTTTTTTCAGCGCGAGCCGCTTTACAAACGCTCCCCATAGTGCAGTGCTGTAAGCTGCTGTTGACCGTGTCCGTGTGTGTCTGTGCTGCTTGTTGCTGCTGTCAAACTTCAGATGAGCAGGTAGTGAAGCCCGTGGTGAGCGTGTACCCAGCAGCATCCAGAGCCCACCTGGAGGGGAAGAGCTCCCTGCTGTGTCTGGCCTCAGCCATGTTTCCTCCTCTGGTCAAGTTCTCCTGGAAAAGACAAAAGGAGGGCGGTTCTCTGGAGGAGGTGCACCGTGATGTGGGAGAGCAGCTGGAGCTCCGAGAGTCGGGGCGCACCGCCTCCATCTTACTGATCCATCAGCACGAGAGCAGCACATATAAATACCGCTGCTCCGTCCAGCACGAGGGGGGCACAGTGGAGGCCCAAACAGAACAAGGTAATGAAGGCTTGGTGACTGTGTTCAGCAGTGACTCAGCTTCATGTGGAGACGCTGTCAAAGAGAGCAGAGGAGCAGAGGACTGACATTTCTTTGTGACTCCTTTTCTGTTGCAGAGCTTCCAGCTCCAGCAGCCTCCTGTCCTCCAGAGAGAGAGCCAGCAGACCTGCCAGCTCTGCCTCAAGCTGACTGTAAGATCAGCTCCAATGTTCTGCACAGTCTGTTCACTTTGCTCATCATTGAAGGATTGAAATATTCACTCCCTGATTCTGTTAGAGTGTCCAACGGCACGACTAATCCCAGCGAGAGAGCTTCCACTTCACAGTCTGACTAATAACAAGTTTTAGGGGCCCTATACGACATTTTGGGTTTGAGGGTGTTATAAAAACTTTGGGGACAATGTCTTAAAGCTCCACTATAAATATTTCTATATTAAGAATGAATCTAATGACGTGACGTGCAAAGCGTCTCTGGTAGTTGTGAACCCACAGAAAATTGTCACCAACTCTGCAGCTCTACAGAGCTTTTTAGCCTCTTTTAGCTCCAACTTTTGGTTCTGGGTGAAAACAGAAAATCAAATCCTGCTCTGGGCCCCTAAAAGGCTGGATCAGGCCCCGGCTTGTATTTAATCAGGGCCTTTGAGCTTTCATTCAAACTGTACCGACCCCTGTCTTCGTGGAAAGCTGGAAAAGTCCAAATTATACTGATGAAAATCTGATGAGGTTCTGATGAAATTTACATAGTTGAAGAGACTGAAAGAGTTTGGAGAGAAGACTGACCTGCCTGTCTGTCTGCCTGTCTGTCTGTCTGTCTGTCTGTCTGTCTGTCTGTCTGTCTGTCTCTGTCAGTGTCCTTCCAGTGCAGGGTGAAGCTGTTGTGTCTGCTGTACACGGTGCTGATCGTGAAGAGTCTGGTGTACTGCTGTGGACTCTCTCTGCTGATGATCCTCAGAAACAAGGGACCGTCCACCAGCTGCACACATGCTGACTGACTGTTTTCTGCTCGCCTTTTCTCACCATCAAATCTCATCAATTCATCTCATTGATCACTTTGATCAGCAGTCAGAAATGTTGAATTTTGACGTCTTGTTGTTGCTTGTTAAATTTATCTTTTGATGCACAGGTTAGATACAGTCATGCTAACAATATAAATACATATATACACATATATATTTGCAGTTCAGTTCTGTGCTGTAGTGTTATTTGGATCCTGGAGTTTGTTTCCACTTTGAATTGTGACTTGTATAATCATAGAAAATGAAGGTTCAGTGCTGAGCCCCTTTTCTAATTGTGTCAGTGTGGATGTAAATCTCTACGCTGATGACACTGTTGTTTACACACATGAACAAACAGCAGAGCGAGCTGCTCTGAAGCTACAACTGCTATAAAATGATGACACAGCGGCTCCATCGGTCGGGCTGAAGTTTGAATGTGGGCAAAATGATGGCTGTGTTTATTCTTTATCCACCAATGAAATGACACTTCACTGTTACAGCTTCGTCCAGATGAATGGATCGGTATAGTTACTGATTATACGTCAATTAAGATTCATATTTATGCGACACGTTTCAAGACAGAGTCACAAAATAGAGAAAAACAAAAGTTATTGCAGAAATATATTTTCATAAAGTTCTATATGCCATAATGTACAGTCAGATTTGAAAGCTGTTCAAATGAACAGATGAATTAGAAACTGTCTTTGTATTGATGCTGTTAAAAATGTCTGCACGCTCTGATCCTTTCCCACATGTCCTCATATGTTGTATTATGTTACAAGTCGGGGTCAGGCTGGACAAACTGTCATTAAACTGTCACCTTTGCAGAATCAATAAAACTGTTTTTTGTCTTTAACCACAGTCGATGGTTGTAACTGTCATTGTGTCATCAGTGTGAAAAAGTGCAGCTAACGGTGAGGAGGCTGCAGAGCAGAAACCCACACAGCCCGTCTGCTGCACCAAAGGAAGTGTTGATTCGCTCTCAGAGTTTTTTCTGAGTCCTAATAACCACTGAGAACAGATTCATATCTGCAGCTGTGCACACTCATGAACTGCTCTCCCTCTCTGTGCTGTTTGTCTTTCACACTGAGCCCTCCACCCACAACATCTTCGAATCTCTAACTATGAAATAGTTTTTTACACCCACACAAAGTTGAACTGAGCTCAGAGACCAACAATAACGACACCTGGGTGTCACATCCGCTGAGTTTATTTCTGAGGATTTTAGTCATCAAACATTAAATCTACAGTTTACACTTGGTGTTGATGAGATCCAACAAGTCCAACTTCTTTAACTCTCCTACATTTTTGTTTGTTTTTCTCAACTTCTGTTTTTTAATTTGATCATTTTGTCTGTTTCAGGCTGTCACATGAATTTTTGCAGGAACTTTTCTTTTGACTGAAACTTTTGAACTGTCTTGTAGTCTCACGTGTCTTTAAACTGTGTTGATGCATTTTGCTCCGTCTCAGACTCCAAACTACCAAACACTGAGTAACTGTCCTGACTTTAAATGTCAGTGTAACGATGTGAATGATTCATTATTTATCACATGAAAAGGTGGATGTGCTGTTGGTGCTGATCACAAACCATCTGTGACGTTTCACTGAACTAAAGTCACTTCACATTTTTACTGGATTCCACCAGATTCAACCATTTTCACACTGTGTGTGTGTGTGTGTGTGTGTGTGTGTGTGTGTGTGTGCTGCTGGATGAGATCCAACACGTCCTCAAGAGGAAACTCAAAGAAATGTTCAACTTGTCGACTTCATGGAGTCATCCTGAACGTTCTTCACTGATTGATTTCAAACTGCAGCAGCATCATGTGACAGTGAGTCACTCTGTTTGGCAGAAATTATGAAACTTTGCACAAAATATTGTGTAGAAATGAGAGTTTGATTCACAACATAAAAAATGTTTCTTTTACACAGGAAATGACACGGCCTTCAATATTTGTGACATAAGAACGCTGACTTAAATATATGTGAGACTTTGAAGGTAAAATATAGATTTCTATAGATTAGATGGTGTCTGTCGATGAAGCTGCACGACAACACAAGAAGAACCTTCAGGAGACTCTGCAGCCCTTAAAGGAGAAGTTCAAGTGAAGTTGGATCAAACAGCGGAACACATGAAGGTCCAGGCCCGACGCACAGAGAGGCAGATTAAGGATCAGTTTAAGAAGCTTCACCAGTTTCTAGAAGAGGAAGAGGAGGCCAGGATGGCTGCACTGAGGGAGGAAGAGGAGCAGAAGAGTCAGATGATGAAGGAGAAGATGGAGGCTCTGAGCAGAGAGATAGCAGCTCTTTCAGACACCGTCAGAGCCACAGAGGACGAGCTGAGAGCTGAAGACGTCTCATTCCTGCACAACTACAAGGCTGCAGTGCAAAGAGCAGCGCCCCCTGCTGGATGATCCACAGCTGCCCTCAGGAGCTCTGATAGACGAGGCCAAACACCTGGGCAACCTGACCTTCAACATCTGGAGCCGGGCTGTCGGCCCAATGGGACATTTTTCAGAACTTGACCTGATGGGTTTGTGTGTTTGTGAGGTGATGTGAAGTTTGTGTCCTCTGTAATCTGTCCTGTGTTGTCTGAAATCATCAGAGCTCGGACACACAGCCGCGCAAACCTGCTGACACGTTGTGGAAACGTTTGAACTCTAACTGTAAAATAACTGTGAGAAGCTTCAGAACATGAAGAGTGAAATATGTTTTTTATCATTCAGACACCTTTAACACTGACCGGAGACCCAACAGGAAACTGAAACTGACGACATCTTTATTTACAACAAGTCATAATTAACAATCTGTCTGGTTTAAGGCGGTTTAACACCTGTTTGTTTTATTAATAACATAATAAAGACGAGACTAAAACACTGATCAGAAAAAAGTGCAGCAGCTTTTTATTTCAAAGCAGGACATAAATATTTCTGCTGGTCAGTCACAAGTTAAAACACAGAATTAAAAAACTGACGTACACTTATAAATACAAACATAAACTTTTACATTCACACAGTCACAAAGACGAAGCGTCAGAAATACAAACAAGATAAAGATTCATTGTCAGGTAAACGTTAGATATCAGTTCTGAATACGTTTGTTTTATACTGATTTAAAGAAGAAAAGAATCTGTAGTTCTGTGCAATAATGCAAAAAGGTCAAACATTCTGCAACGTTTCTCCAACATTAAATTCCAACGATAACTCCGCAGCTTCACCTTCAGTCAAATAATCCTGACGTCACCTCGAAACAACTCAAAATATGAAACATATCCAAATAATTTGGTCTCACTGTTCAGATCAGGAGAATGATTACATTACAACAGCAAGCCGGGAAAGTTTCAGGTTTGGACGGTGCAAATTATAAATGTACAGTCCTGGTGCATGATGGGAAATGTAGTAAATGGTGGACTGTGTTATAAAGAGCTAATCGACCCCTCTGCCATCTCAAATATCGGTAATCTCATTGTTCTGATCATCATTTGGTGCGTTCACCATCAAGCCAATAAAAACTGCTCAAATGTCAGGAATGTTACTGTGGATCAGTGGAACCAGAACCTGGCAGCAGGTTCTGTAACTCGTGCCGGTCCTCAGGCCTCCTCGATGGGCGGGCTGTTGTAGCATCCGCTGGGGACGGCCTTCAGGATGTCCTCCAGGTTAGCGATGTCTCTCAGGATGGTGTCGATGTCCTGGTTGATGCCGGTCAGTCGGCGGCGCTGGGCGGCCTCCTGCTCCTCCATGTCCCTGAGCCGAGGCCTCAGACGCCCCTCCACGTCCCTCTGAGCGCCGGACAGAGAGTCCTCCAGCTTCTTCAGATGGTTCTCATCCACAACGCCGGGCTTTTCTGAGGAGGAGAAGAAGCAGAAAGGGGTTGGTGAAAGGTATGACAGCAGACTGATTCCTATGAGATGTTGGTTTAATGAAAGCTGTCTTCTCCTCAATAGTGTAAAAACTTGACTCACTCAGGTCAGCGAGCAGACTGTTGATCTCTTGCAGTGTTTTTCCGACAGCAGCTCGGGTCTGTTTGGCGTTGTTGAACGCTTCAGCCGCATCGACAGCAGCCTGAAAAAGAAACATTTCCATCAGTGACCAACAGGTTGTGAACCCGAACAGATGTGGAGGACTGGATCTGATCGTGTGGACAGTTCACCTGATCAGCGTCAGCCTCCAGCCTCCTCGCAGCGTCCAGCTCAAAGTTCAGCTCTCCAGCAACACCGACCGCCTTCGCCTTCAGATTCTTCACGTCCTGGTTCAGTTCATTGGAGGCTACAATCGCCTGACCAGTCTGAGACGGCAAGGTTCCAAATGCTTCCTGAAGGATGAAGACAAAACACCCAGTCAGATCGATACATCGTTGAGAGACAGTCAGTTCAGGAAGTGCTAGAAACCAGGACCTTACCTCCAGATTGTTGACCACGTTCTCCAACACGTTGATGGTTCCCAGTGCACTGTTGTAACCGTCAGACACGTCTCCTAAGACCGACAAAGTCTCAGCGTTGTTGCTGACTGCCTGCTGGATCGTGGCGTTGATGCCAGGAAGACGTCTGATGGTGTCGTCAGCCAGAGCTTTGTTGCTGTCGATTTGCTGATCGAAGCCTGCGGAGGAAAACGAGGAGTCAGGTTCAGTCCGGTGCTTTGAGCGCTTCAGAGGAAACAAAGAGTTTTCAGTCTGTCTACCTTTCAGGGTGTTCAGTGCGTCGTCCAGCTCGTTGGTGTTGCTCTTGATACGTTGCAGAGCGTCTTCGGTGTCGGCCTTGGCGACATCGACTCTGTCCACCAGCTTGTTGAACTTCTGCAAAGACGACCTCACGGTTATAACACGACTAAAGAAGCTGAAATAATTTTAAACTTGGTTGACATCGTGACAACTCACTGGAGGATTTGTTGCCACTGTGGCTGGAAAGCTAATTGCTAATATGCTAGCAGGTAACATGTTGGCTCACTGAGCTAACTATGAGTTCAAATCAATCAAATCTAAAATTAAATGTCAGACAGGATTCCCATGATGCTTCAGTACCTGCTGGGCGGCCGTGCCTTTGGTCAGCAGGTCTCTGGCGGCGGCCATGTCTCGCTGCACGCCATCCTGCAGCGACTCGAAACCTGAAATGTCTCCGTCCACCGCCTCCCTCAGACCACCCAACCTGGAAACCATGGCGTCCACCCCGTCCTGAGCATGATGGGAGAACACGGCAGGTTAGAGACTCGATACAATAAGAACTTACTCATCAGTCAAGACTCCTTTCGACCTCTAACAGCAGCAGTTACCTTTAGGGACGGTGGGATGCTTCGCTCCATCCTGGTGATGTCTTTCAGCATGCTGTCGGCCATCTTGCTCTCGTCTCTGGCCTCGCCGCTCAGCCGGCTCGCCTGGTCCTCCAAACCCCTCACCTGGTTTGAAGTCTGATCGTACCTGAACACAAACACATCATTAGATGAGACGCCATCTTCTGGTCTCTCCAGCATTGACCTCTGGTAGTAGTCAGTAGTAGTATTCGTAGTCCCCCAGAGTCAGCAGGACAGATGAACAGGATTGTTACACTACGCTCAGGTCTTACATGGTTCTCAGATCTCCAATCAGCTCTTTGACTTTGTTCTCTCTGTTCATCAGCATTCGGACCAGAGCCAGACTCTTCTCAGAGTCCATCAGGGCGTCGGTGGCGCTTCGTTCGACAGCGTTTGCGTCCGTCTGATGTCTGTGGGACGCACAAACAGGAAACAGTGATGTCACTGACAACACAAACATCTCACATGGAGTCAGTTTATCGAAAAGATGAAGAAGGTGAACTCACTTATCAGCCAGACCAGTCGCCTCCTTCACCAAGTGAGAGAGGCTGTTTGAATCCAGTGGAGCATCTCCAAGAGGAACCTCCTGACAGGAAGGAGGAGACAAAAGAAACATCATCATCATCATCGTCATCGTCGTCGTCGTCATCATCGTCATCGTCATCATCATCATCATCATCATCATCATCATCATCGTCATCATCATCGTCATCATCATCATCATCATCGCGTCATCCTGAACTCCATCTAATATCTTACAGCTGATCTGAGGTCAGTCTGGGCTTTGACCAGTTTGCGTCTCATCTCCTCGATCAGAGTCTGAACCTCGTCCACCTTCATCTTGTACGTCTGCTGTCGTTGTTTGATGTCGACCGCCGCCTCGGCGATGAATTGGATGTCCTGCCCGTCAGCCAGCTGACGACTGCTGATAGACGACAGACGACGCTGCAGGTCCTTCTCCAGGTCTGTTGGACAGAGGAGATGTGACGTCAAACGTGTCAATAAAAGATGATTGAAAATGTTTCACTCGATGACTGGCATGTCGTCTTACCCGCAAGCCGCTTGATGCTGCTCTGCATATCCTCCACTGCGTCCTGTGCAGCTCTCAGAGAAGCCTCCATCTCACGGTTGGCTGGTTGAAAACCTCCGTCCAAGTCCGAGAACAGAGTCTCCAGCTCCTTCAGTTTGGCAGCGTAAGCCTCCATCTGGAACACAGAGTTTACAACTGTTGGTCTCGTGTCCAATCCGGGTCCACGAACGACGTATTGGACACACTGAATGTTGACCTGATGGTTGTGCGAGATCAGTCAGTATCCTGAGGGGAATGTGACACGAAGCGGCTCTTACCTTTGCCTTGATGGGGCTGAAACAGGCGGGACAGTTGGACCGTTGGCACCTCAGACCCTCAAAACCCGGTCTGCACTGACAGCGACCAGAATCATCACACTGTTGGGACTCGGAGCCCTGAACGTCGCAGTCACATGCTGGAGAGGAAACAGAGTTTAGTTAGCTTGGCATCAGGCTGACGGTCCATGTTCTCCCCACAGAGCGTCCTGACTGAAGTCTTACGTTTGCAGGCGTCGGTGGTTCGGCTGTGGTAGAAACCTCGCACGCAGGCCTCACAGCTCTGTCCCTTTGTGTTGTTCAGACACTTCAGACATTCGCCGCTGCTGCGATCGCAGCTTCCTGCCACGGTGACATCGATATGGCCATTACATTTGCAGGGCATGCAAGGTCTCTGAATACCGGCACTCCCTGTGGGGTCACCATAGAAACCCTCCTGACAGACTTTACAATGAGCACCTGAGGGTGGAACCAGACAAAGTTATCATGACGTACAGGTCGATCATGGGTCAAGGATGGACAGATGAGTGCGACGGCGTGATCCTGATGTCTACCTGTGGTTCCGGTTGGACAGCGATCACAGCGAGGCTGCAGCGAGCCGGCAGGCAGTGAGCAGGACACTCCATCGGGACAGGGACACTTCACACAGGTGCGAGGCTGCCACGGGTCGCGGTAAAACCCCTCAGAGCAGGGCGTCTCGTCAGCGGGGTAGCAGTCTCTGGTGCACGGCTCGCACGTGCTGAAGGCTCCGTCTGCAGGGTTCTTACGCGTGAAACCGTCCGAGCATCGCTCGCAGAACTCGCCCTCGTATCCCTGCGGACAGCTGCAGGTCTGAACCCAACGGGCCGGAGAACCGTCTCCACGCTGCGCAGACACCAGCTTCACGTTGTCAAGGTAACCACGTCCTGGAAAGACATAACAGTTCAGTCAGTCAGGGTCAAGATCCTCCAACTATTTGGCAGCTAACTCTTTGCAGAAAGAGTAGAAGTGTTTCAAAAGAAACTGACCATTTTCACCGAATGTTGCCCGGATCTTGATGGCGGTGAGGTTCTGTAGGAGCGTCTGGAAGTCAAAGGAGGAGAGCCGGGGCCTCCACCTGCTGTCGTGCTGCTCGTCCAGCCTGTTCATTCAACCGAAGATTTCTGACTTTACAACATGAACTTAAAACATTTAGCTGCTGTTGAACCATCATTTCCATCTCTGCAGGTTCCTAACCTGAAGCTGTAGCTGATCTTCTGTCCACAGGGGACGATGGACCGCAGGTCACCCAGTGAGGCGGACACTCGTAGACCGGCGCCTTCAAGGATCACGTCATTGGTGGAGGGGTGTCGGACACCGCGGTCCAGACGCAGAGCGAAGGAAAAGTTCTGACCGTAACTCAACAACTGGTTCCCCAGGTAAGGAGCTGAAGGAGAGGAGACAAACATCTGGTCAGGAAGGGGGAACAAAGGAAAGGAAAGAAGGAGATGGGCAATGAGGGGAACAGGAAGGGGAATGAGAGGAGGTGGGGTTTGTTCTCACCTGGGGCATACAGGTAAACTGGCAGGCTGTTCTTGGAGATCACCTCCAGGTCCTGGTGTTTCGGTGACCAGCGGAAGTGAACATCATCGGGGGTGACGCCCTGCGCTGTCGCCGTCTTCCAACCGTCTGGACCTGAACACAACAAACACAGTCTGTCACCTCACACTGTGAACTCTGGAGCTTTTATTTTGAAATAACAAGAACTGAAAGAACATTCAGGGGTCTTTTATTGTGAAGGGGAGAGGTGAAAGGTTACCAGTGGCGAAGTTGGAGGTGATCACATGGACGGAGTAACCGGACTGTGGAGAACATTGGCTGCTGTGGCCGTAACAGAAACACGGGAGGGTCAGACTCCCAGAATCCTCTCTGGGCTGACGACTGAAAAACACAGACAGACAGGAAGTTAGACCTGAAGCTTAAAAACTTGAAACTGGAACTTGAAATTGACAAATGTTGACGAAACATGAGATCGTCTCTTCACCTTTGTTTGCAGCCGTTGGGTCCGATCGGACCGTCTTGACAGCGGTCACATTTTTCTCCGGTGACGCCGTCTTTACAGCTGCAGCGCCCCCTGCTGTCACACGTGGAACTGACAGAACCTGAAGAGAAAGAAACATGTACAGACATGAGCCATCTTTCCCAAACCATTGGGCGTGTCTTCAAGTAAGGTGTGTGTGTGTGTGTGTGTGTGGTGGTTTCTCACCTGTCGGGTTGCAGCGGCAGCGTGTGCAGCTCCGTCCCGCCCCCTCCAGGTAGAAGCCGTCCTTGCAGCGCTCGCAGTGGCGGCCCTCAGTGTTTCCCTGACAGTCGACGCAGTGCAGACCGAAGGCGTCGCGAAGGCAGTACCGTGACCTTCCATTGCAGTCGCAACGCAGCATCGCTGAGGAGACGGCAGGTAACATTTATCAGGCTGTTTGAAGGTTCTTTAGGTTGTTTGAGGGTTATAATGATTTGAACATCTTTAATTATTTTAAAATCATTTTGTTTTCTTGTTTGTCTCATTTTGTCTTTTAGCCTTTGTGTAAACGACTTCACTGCATGAACTCAGATTATAATAATAACATCTTGTCACATTAGTGTGTGACCAAATTCACCCTGATCTGATGTGACCTGTAAATGTTACGATCTCTGCGGAGCTCCTGGAGGTTTGAAGCTGTGTTTTATGTTTACAGAGTGTGAGGCGCCTCCCATGTTCTGTGGTTTGTTCAGAAAGTCCCGGAGAGCTGCACCTCCCAGCCCGAAGGCCTGCAGACAAATCAGAGTCCCACCCAAACCAGCCAACGCCTCGTCTGAGGAAACAACCGCTCGTCTGCCTGCAGGCGGCTCACGGATCATCAGCACGCCGCAGTTTGAGTCTCGACAGGCAGCGACTTGTTCCTGCTGCTGGCAGAGACTTCATCAAACCGTGGTGGAGTTATGTCATGGCAGGCGGGAAAATGAGAAACATTCATCAGGACGGAGCCTGAATGGACCTGCACTGTTCTTTAATACACATTTAATATTTCATATTGAACCTTTGGTTGGTACCAATTATGGTAGCAGGCTAACTAAATATATGAATAAGAAGTTTCTCTTCATGAAACGAATAAACAGAGCTAACGTTATCGAACCAACACAACATTCTGTAGCTAACACGCTAACAGAAGGGCCGGTCACGTCCAACACCTTCAAGTCTGTCAACACCTGTCTGCGTTTGATTTGACGTTTGACAGGAAAAAGGTTAAAGGAGTGACATGTCTGAGCTCCAGGACTTCCTGAGGCCTGCTGTCGGTTTGTGGCTGTGATTTCTAATGTAAGCGTTCACGGGGAGGGTGAGGTGAGTCTAAGGT
This sequence comes from Nibea coibor, assembly GCA_023373845.1. Lineage (NCBI taxonomy): Eukaryota > Metazoa > Chordata > Actinopteri > Sciaenidae > Nibea > Nibea coibor. Next base: position 710,140 of record CM041725.1, on the reverse strand, counting down.
GCGTCTGTTTGTTCTCGTGTCTGACCGTCGGGACGAGGTTCACCTCAGTTCACTCAGCCTTGATTGAATGATGCAGCGTGACTCAGCCTGTGATAACAGTTCATGTGAGCGCCGTCGGCCGTGGTGAGCTCAGCTACTATCGCTTTTATAGTCTGACGAGTCTGAGGCGCTCCCTGAACGTAATAATGAAACACGGGAAACAGCTGAGACATAAAAAACACTACAGAGCTGAATGCAGCTGAACTTTACTGACAGACGGAGAATATGAGCCGATATAACTCAATAAACACTAAACATGACTTTAGTTGTACTTAAATCATGTTTTATGGTCATTCATATCATACATGACGTCTTTAAAAAATTATATTTTGATCTTGTAAGAACTTAAACATTCAGCAATGATGGCAGATTGAAATAAATCTACTTATAAAAGGTTTTTTCCAGAACTTTCTACCACATGACGCAACTGAACGTTCTGTAAGAAGCGAGTAAGTGGTCCTTTAATAACATAATATGACACGATGTATGATGATGCAGTAACGTGCAGGTAAACACGTGTCACAGCTGGATGACGTTCAATGAGCTTTTTGTACAATGACTAAAAAAATTTAAAAAAAGGCAAAAACTTAAATTCACTGAAATTTTCAGTTTGTTAAGTTTCAGAGTTTGAAGGTAACGTCACACTTTCATTTAAATATTTACTTTAAAATAACAAAGATGAGCCACATATTCATTTACAGAAAGTTACTGTAATTTTACGTAAATTTAAAGGCAATGAACAAAATAATATATATTCTTCATTTTTCTCTCATCTATATATATATATATATATGTGTGTGTGTGTGTGTGTGTGTGTATATTTCCTTCTACACAGACTAGGCTGTGAGCTTTTAAAGAGTTACCTGTGCAGGTGAAGCTGATGAGAATCTACTCATCATATTTAGCGTCTGTCAGTGAACTTTGCTGGATTCCTCTCGTAAAACATATAATTATGTAACTATAAGTGGGAATAACTTCCCTCCCCACAGGTGAGGGGAGGCCGGCTCCCCCACAGGTGAGGGGAGGCCGGCTCCCCTCACCTGTGGGTGAAGCTGCTGTGATGTAACGTCTCGTGTGGAAACATTTTTCAGCTCATCAGATGAAAATGTGAGACTCATATTTGGACTGAAAGTAAATATACTGGATGTGTTTTTACTGTGTGACTCTGTAGTTTTCTTTTAAATTGAATTTTAATCTTAAACATTTTGATGTCAAATTGGACTTTGTCGTTAAATGTGAAGCTGCACCTTTGAGTTTAAACTTAAGTTCAGTTTGTAGAAAAATTTAAGTTTGAAATAATAAAAACACGAGCATATTTTTCACCAACATCATGACTTAATAACAGCAGGTGTTGTTGTGATGTTGAACAAGACAAAATATTAAGAAGTCTTTCCAGGTGTTTAATTGAACAGGTGAGAACTTGATGGATGAGGAGGTGACTGTTCATATTGATACTGACGCAGAGTGATGATCATTTTCATCTTTGTTTGCTGAACTGTGTGAGCTTATTTCACAGTTTTCTTTGTCATTTCCAGATCAGCTGTGCAAACACTGAATAAAACAGTGTCCTTCTTCACAGGGAGATCACTGAGGATCTTTAAGTAAAGTGACTCTTCTTCGGATCAGATCGGATCGGATCGATGATCTTAATGTCATCTGTTCTTTGAAACACACGTCTGACAAACAGAGGCGTGTGATCTTGGATCGTGTGAGGATCAAATCAGTGGTGAAAAGTTTACAGGTGAAACAGAAGCACAGAGTCTAAACGTGGAAGACTGAATCATATTTAGAGGTTTGTTTTCTTTAAAGACGGCTCAGGTGAGGAGGAAGGTGTGAAGGTGACAGCAGATGCATGCAGGAGAGTCAAAGCAGAGAACAGGTGGAGGCTCAGGTACTCACAGTAGTAGGTGTAGGTGGACTGGACGGTGCAAACGGCAGCCAGAAGCCCGCAGAGTGAAATCCAGCCGCTCTTCATGTTCATGTAAAAATCAGATCAGTGAATGAGATCCAAACTCATGGAGCTCCTCGGAGCGTCGCCTTTTAACTCCTCTCCTGCTGCAGGTCTCGACACGCTGCACATACTGGGCCACCTTACGCACGTGTGATTCACACACACAGTCAGAGGATATGACTGATGTGTGTGTTGGTGTGTGTGCCAGGACAGTCCAGGGCGTTGTTCTGCACGCTGAATGGGACTCTTCCACCACATTTACATTTTTATGACACAAAGACGTTTCACAAGAATTCAGCTCACGACTGGAAAATATTCTAATCTGTCAGCACTGACGGAAACTTCACGAAACAGAGCTCGGCTTTATCTGCATGGATCATCTTTATCATGAAGCCATGAAAGTTTTTATCAAGGACACAAAGTGAAACATTAAACAAGTCACACAGCAGCTCAGAGACGAGGAGTGGAAACAAGTGGAACATGCTAAAGTTTAAAATAAAACAGGCGGACACGTGGAAATGTAATGAATGTCATTATTATTATTATTATTATTATTATTATTATTATTATTATTGTTATTATTATTATTGTTATTGTTATTATTAATATTATTATTATTATTATTATTATTATTATTATTATTATTATTATTATTAACATTATTATTATTATTATTATTATGATTGTTATTATTATTATTAACATTATTATTATTATTATTATTATTATTATTATTACAGTCTGACCTGCTCAGTGTGGAGACTCATGAGATAACTGAAGCTATGATCTGAAGCTGCAGAAATAAAAGTGAATTGAATTGTGCTAACAGAGCTAACTGTGGAGCTAACAGAGCTAACTGTGGAGCTAACAGAGCTAATTAGCTATGAGCGGACAAACTCTGTGTGCTAAGTGTGTGCTAACGTTAGCTGAGGACTGGACTCAGAGCTCTGACAGTCTGTGAAGTTCATCACGGCCGCTTGTCAAAGTTTCTATGTGCTAGCTGTGTGCTAACGTCAGAGCAGCTACATCTGTAGCCGGGGGTTGGTTGGTGATGTAAGCTGCCACCATTTACACCACCTGCAGCCATGTCTGAGCGAGGTGGCTGCATGTTTATAGAATATTCTACATTAAAATGTGAAGATCAGGACCTGGAACCATCAACAATAAATATATAAACATTTTAATTGAACTCTGTTACCACGGTGATAATAAAGTTTAAAACACGTTTGTTAGCGTCTGCCTGTGTTTCTTTGTTTCCATTAGTAAAATAATATATCCTGAGGCTGCTGAAGGCGACGGAGCAGACAGACACACCCTGAACCTCACACACACACACACACTTACTCACACACACACACATCATGATACATCACACACCCTGACCATACCTGGTTACACACACACACACACACACACACAAACACTTTCCCCACTGCTAATCTGTACAAATACACCGCTGCAGGGCACACACACACACACACACACACACACACACACAGTCTGCCACGCCCGGTTTGTTCCTGTTACCTTGTCAACACCACACCCTGAACACACACACACACACACACACACACACACACACACACACACACACTCTATCAACACTTGGCTGCATTTCCTAACTCTGAGTTCACTTTTTAGCTCCACGAGTGAGTCTGAGGAATGTAACTGAGTAACTGAGTAGGTTACTCTACTGAGGTTATATTTGTTTAATATGTAGAGTAATCGTCACATGATCATGGAGCTAACAGATATTCCAGATATTGACTGAATGTTCAGCTGTTCACTTTAATATTTGTGAAAATAATAAGAACGAAAACACAATTCAATTCAATTCAATTCAATAAACTTTATTTGTCCCCGAGGGGCAATTAACGGCACACAGAGTAGCAGACGCTGTGAAAAGATTCGACTGTCAAACCACGACAGTAAAACACTGTAAAATATTACATCACTTTGTGATTGAACAAATGTTTAAAACATGTATTTATATAGTTCTATATTAGAGACAGTACGGTATATTCACAGTGTTCTATATTAGAGACAGTACGGTATATTCACAGTGTTCTATATTAGAGACAGTACGGTATATTCACAGTGTTCTATATTAGAGACAGTACGGTACAGGTCACACTCCGGTCCACCAGGCGGCGCTACGGCGGGGAAGCCGCGCTACTTACCGACGGACACTGACGGACGTTACGGGGCCATTCAAACAGTGTCGGTGAGCCTGCAGCCTGTCGGTCGGTGACTCTGAGCGAGCTGTGAGTGATTGCTGACATATTTACTGTTCTCCTTCAGTCAGCTGATCGAGTCTGAAGGTCTGAATGACGTTAGCATGACATTAGCATGACATTAGCATGTCGCACGCATGGACCTGGCGTAATTATGACGTAATTAAGTGACTGGAGACGAGATGGCGTGACGTAACGAGCATGTCTGATTACAGTCGGGAGCTAGCCGGCATGCTAACGAAGCTAAATCTCTGTGGATGCTAACGGCAGCTACAAACATGCATGCTAGCTCTGTTAGCGGAGGCCAATGAACTAGCTCGGTTCGGTTCGGTTCTTTTTAGGGAGTCGGATCATTCGACTCCCACACGAGTCATGTGACCTGATGTCACAGGGTCAGATGTACCGCTGGTTTGTGTGTGGACACATCAGGCTCTGTACTGACGTTACTCATGGTAACGAGTTACTGAGGCTGGTTGTTGACGCAGCACTGACCGCTCACTGACCTGCAGGTGGAAACAGCTGAGGGTCTGTGGTCGTTTTCAAAATGCTCAGCGGTTAAAGCTTTGTGCTGCAGTTAAAGGAGGTTTGTGTGTCGTCCATCAGGTTAAACAGAGGAGGACACCTCCACCCATCCTCCACCCGCCTGTCAGGTCACCATGGCGGACATCAAGAACTTCCTGTACGCCTGGTGTGGAAAAAAGAAGCTGACTCCGAACTACGACATCCGAGCTGCGGGCAACAAGAACAGGCAGAAGTTCCTGTGTGAGGTGAGTGTGTGTTCTGGAGCTTCACGGTCACACACACACACACTCTCTCTTCTAACGTGAACTCTGTGCAGGTCCGCGTCGATGGCTTCAACTACACCGGGATGGGCAACTCCACCAACAAGAAGGACGCTCAGAGCAACGCCGCCAGGGACTTTGTCAACTACCTGGTCCGAATCGGTGAAATGAAAGCGGCCGAGGTCCCGGCGCTCGGGGTCAGCACGCGGCTACATCAATAATGATTCAACGTTGTGTGTGTTTGGAGACGTTACTGAACCCGGTGCTGTGTGTGTCGTTTGTCTCCAGGTGAGCGCTCCAGACGCAGACCAGCATGATGGAGGAGGAGGTGGAGGTTTTGGAAACCTGCCTTCCAGCGGTCCTCTGCCGCCTCACCTTGTGGTCAAAGCTGAGAAAGGTGTGATCTCTGCAAACAACGTTCATGTTGAGTTGATTAAACGTTGCTGACCACAGGAACGCTCGTCTGTCACGTCCATCAAAGATCTCCTCCTGCTCCACGAGCTCGCCGCTCAGAACCGCCTCGGACTCCGTGATGAGACGAAGCGGACTGTCGCTGTCAGGCGCTGAATCTGCTCCCCCAGCTCCAGGAGAACATCCAGAGTGAGGAGAGTAAAAGTACTGACTGTGTTTGTCTGTTGTTCAGGAGAGGACGGCAGCGGGCCGGTACCAGGAGTGACTGGACTCGGCTACTCAGGAGGAGCAGGAGCAGGAGCAGGAGCAGGAGGAGGAGGAGCTCAGTGGGACCGAGGAGCCAACCTGAAGGAGTACTACGCCCGGAGAGACGAGCAGGAAGCTCAGGCGGTACGATAGAAAGCCGACTGAAGCTTTGAACGTCTTTGAGTGAAACGCTGACGCCGTCTGTCCTGCAGACGCTGGAGTCCGAGGAGGTCGACCTCAACGCGAATCTCCACGGCAACTGGACGCTGGAGAACGCCAAAGCCCGTCTGAACCAGTTCTTCCAGAAGGAGAAAACCAGCGCTGAGTATAAATACAGCCAAGTGGGACCGGACCACAACAGGTCTGGATCAGAACCCTCGAAGGTTTTTATTCAAGTCAAATGAGTCCCTCAGGATGGTCCTGTATGTTTTTCTGCTGGACTGCTGTAAACCCAGAGACCTCCGGAGTGTGGCGGCTACACCAGAGAGATCTCACTGTGACTGAATCAGAACTAGAACCAGAACTGCTTACCCGGACCCGGATGATGGGGGGTTCAGGACACTCCCCAAAGTCCATTAATTAAAATTTAAATTCAGGTGTTGAAAGGTTTGAACGGAGACGCTCGGGTTGCTTTGGGTGTTCTCATCAGGTGACACCAGAACTCACAACCTCCCTGAAGGAAGACATGGGACCGCGTTTAGGTGCACTAAAGCTGTCCCATGGGTCAGCCCGGCGGCTCAGTGGAGTCTGGTTGTGATTTCTGGTGTCGCTGTTCACCGCAGGGCCGGCAGGAGACGCCTGATTGGTTGATTGGTGTTTGTTAATGTGAAGTCTGGCAGAAAAACATACAGGCCTCGTCCTGAGGACACAGCAGGTGAGTTCTTCACTTCACTTCAAGACTTCTCTGTGTTTTATTTTGAAAATCCCACAGGAAGTGACGCTGTGGTGTGTGTGTGTGTGTGTGTGTGTGTGTGTGTGTGTGTGTGTGTGTGTGTGTGTGTGTGTGTGCGCCCCTGCAGGAGCTTCATAGCTGAGATGCAGCTGTTTGTGAGGCAGCTCGGCAGACGTAAGAGACTTCCTCTTCCTGTCAGTGTGTGTTTGTCTTAAAGCTGCTGATGGTTGTTTTAACGTGAGGTCAAAGGTCACAGCCGTCTGTGCTGCGTCTGTTCTGCAGGGATCACGGCTCGTGAGCACGGCTCCAACAAGAAGCTCGCGGCTCAGTCGTGCGCTCTGTCTCTGGTCCGGCAGCTCTACCACCTGGGAGTGATCGAGGCGTACTCAGGCGTGACCAAGAAGAAGGAAGGAGAGAGCGTACGGCAGCTCCGTCTTCATGTCAAACGTCGGTCAAACCTTCGTCTTCGTCTTTGTGTCTCACTCGTCATGTCGTCTGTTTCGTGTCCAGTTGGAGGCGTTTGACGTCAGCGTGTCTCCGGACCTGCAGCAGCAGCTGGCCGCTGTCGTCCAGGAGCTCGGAGTCCACGTCCCCCCACCGGTGAGTCCTCGAACTGAACTGAGTGTTGACCAGGCCGTCCGTCTGCTGACGTCATACGTCTGTCTCTCGGTCGGTCCGTCCAGCCTGAAGACCCGAGCAGCTCGGTGTCTCTGGTTCAGGGGAAGATGGCGATGTTTGAGCCGTCACAGCGGCAGAGCGGAGCCGGCGTCGTCCCGTGGTCGCCTCCGCAGGTCAACTGGAACCCGTGGACGAGCAGCAACATTGACGAGGGACCGCTGGCCTTTGTGAGTGTTTGTGCTGCGAACCAGCGCCGGCGTCTTGTTTTCCTATTGGCTGCTCTGTGGTGATGTCACATGTTACCTTCCTCAGTGCACTCCGGAGCAGATCAGCGGCGACCTGCACGGCGAGCTGATGTACCAGCTGGAACACGACGACAACCTGCAGAAGGTCAGTGTGTGTCCGTCACCGTGAGCGGTACCGTGCCGCAGAGTAACAGAACTTGTTCTGGTTCAGATCCTGATGGACCGCGACCAGCTGCCCGTCAAACAGTTTGAGGACGAGGTCATGGCCGCCGTCGACAACAATCCCGTGGTGATCATCCGAGGAGCGACGGGCTGCGGTAAAACCACCCAGGTTCCTCAGTACATCCTGGACCGCTTCGTCAAAGGAGGCAAGGCGTCCGACTGCAACATCGTCGTCACCCAGGTAACACTCGGCCTGACTGACACACTGATGATGATTAATAATTCATAATGAGAGGATCAGCTGTCTGATGAGCTTCTTCTTCCCCGTCCAGCCCAGGAGGATCAGCGCCGTGTCGGTGGCCGAGCGAGTCGCCTATGAGAGAGGAGAGGATCTTGGGAAAAGCTGCGGCTACAGCGTCCGCTTCGAGTCCATCCTCCCCCGACCGCACGCCAGCATCCTGTTCTGCACCGTCGGTACGTTAACGGACTTCAGCGCCGAGTCCTGCTCCATGTTCGAGATGTTCATCAGGCTCAGGTTGGACGCTGTCTCAGCAGGAAGTGACGTCATGAGTTCGTTTGTGTTTCAGGCGTTTTGCTGCGGAAGCTGGAAGCAGGAATCCGAGGCATCAGTCACGTCATCGTCGACGAGATCCACGAGAGAGACATCAACGTGAGTTCATCCATCAGTGAGCACGCGATGTGACGTGAGGCTTCACAGACAGTGTAGTGACCGTGTGTGTGTGTGTGTGTGTGTGTGTGCAGACAGACTTCCTGATGGTGGTCCTCAGAGACGTGGTCCAGGCCTACCCAGAGGTCCGTGTCATCCTCATGTCGGCCACCATCGACACCACCATGTTCAGAGAATACTTCTTTAACTGCCCCGTCATCGAGGTGTTCGGACGCACCTTCCCCGTCCAAGGTACCTGTGACGCCCGATCAGCTGACGCCTCGATCAGCTGACTGCAGTGTGTCAGACTTACCTCGTGTGTGTTTCAGAGTATTTCCTGGAGGACTGTATCCAGATGACGAACTTCGTGCCTCCACCGATGGACCGTAAGAAGAAAGACAAAGACGAGGACGGAGGAGAGGACGATGTAAGCACGCCGTCCTCTCTGCAGCTCAATGCGACTGAAACAGGAAGTGAGTGACGATGCGTTTCCTGTCTCTGTAGACTAACTGTAACGTGATCTGCGGGTCGGAGTACACGGCGGAGACGAAGCGCGCGATGGCTCAGATCAACGAGAAGGAGACGTCCTTCGAGCTGGTGGAGGCTCTGCTCAGGTACATCGAGACGCTGCAGGTGGCCGGAGCCGTGCTCGTCTTCCTGCCCGGCTGGAACCTCATCTACTCCATGCAGAGACACCTGGAGACCAACCCGCACTTTGGTACGCCGCCACGCCACGCCACGCCACGCCACGCCACGCCACGAGTGTAAACAGAGCCGTGACGTGATGCTTTTGATGTTTGTTTCCAGGAAGTAACCGGTACCGGATCCTGCCGCTGCACTCGCAGATCCCCCGTGAGGAGCAGAGGAGGGTGTTTGAACCGGTGCCTGATGACATCAGAAAGGTCCGACAGATTCTCACCAACGTGATGATGTCACAGTGACACGTGGTATGAAATGTGTGTGTGTGTGTGTGTGTGTTTGTCCTGCAGGTGATTCTGTCCACCAACATCGCGGAGACGAGCATCACCATCAACGACGTCGTCTACGTCATCGACTCCTGCAAGTGAGTGACCGCGATGTAGCCGAGTACGTTTACTCGAGTACTTCAGTTACCTGACAGACTGTTGGTGTCCCGACAGGCAGAAGGTGAAGCTCTTCACCTCCCACAACAACATGACCAACTACGCCACCGTCTGGGCCTCCAAGACCAACCTGGAGCAGAGGAAGGGCCGAGCGGGCAGAGTCCGGCCCGGCTTCTGCTTCCACCTCTGCAGCCACGCTCGCTTCGAGAGGTCAGTGACTGCCGCCAGGCCCCGCCCACAGCGCCGCCTGACCACGCCTCCTCAGTCTGCACTCGGCTGTGTTGATGGTCATGTGATCGTGTGTGTGTGTGTGTGTGTGTGTGTGTGTGTGTGCAGGCTGGAGACTCACATGACTCCAGAGATCTTCAGGACGCCGCTGCACGAAGTCGCTCTGAGCATCAAACTGCTCCGACTCGGAGCCATCGGACACTTCCTGTCCAAGGCCATCGAGCCACCGCCGCTGGACGCCGTCATCGAGGCCGAACACACACTGAGAGGTACAACACACACACACACACACACACATACATTGTTTGTGCAGGAGGTCAAATATTAACGTGTGTATGTGTGTGTGTGTGTGTGTGTGTGTGTGTGTGTCAGAGCTGGACGCTCTCGACACCAACGACGAGCTCACCCCTCTGGGTCGGATTCTGGCCCGGCTGCCCATCGAGCCTCGCCTGGGGAAGATGATGATCATGGGCTGCATCTTCCAGTCAGTTTGTGTCCTTCACTTCCTGCTGAGTCACTGATGACCCGTTTCCTGTCACGCTCTGTCCGTTAAACGTTTCTCCACGTGTCTCCCTCCAGCGTCGGAGACGCCATGTGCACCATCTCTGCCGCCTCGTGCTTCCCGGAGCCGTTCGTCAGCGAGGGCAAACGTCTCGGCTTCGTCCACAGAAACTTTGCCGGCAGCCGCTTCTCGGATCACGTGGCTCTGCTGTCTGTGTTCCAGGCCTGGGACGACGTCAGGTCAGTGTGATGGGGGGGGGGGGGTCACAGTCCTTTCCAAAACTTTCAAAACCTTTTAATATACTTTCCAAAACTTCAAAAACTTTTTCCAAAACTTTTAAAACGGTTTCCAAAACTTCCATCCACAATTCAACGTCCTTACTTCTCAAGGTGGAGGATGGGTTCATGAGAGTTTATGAATTTGAGGGGGGGGGGGGATCCTTGAAGGCCTTAAAAGTTTTTGAATCCTGCTCATTAAAAGTCGGTGTGGAACTGTGTGTGACGGGCGTAGTTCCTGTGTAAACCGGTTGTGTCGTGCTGCGTTCAGGATTAACGGCGAGGACGCTGAGACTCATTTCTGCGAACACAAACGTCTGAACATGTCGACGCTCAGGATGACGTGGGAGGCCAAAGTCCAGCTGAAGGAGATCCTGGTCAACACGGGATTCCCTGAAGGTACCTGAACGCACCGCTCTGATCTGATTGGCTGTGAGCTGGGTGACGCTCAGACCGCCTCTTTAATGGCCGTCTGTGTTTTCCCGCCTCTCGCAGAGAGTCTGATGACTCAGATGTTCAACACGGTGGGACCGGACAACAGCCTGGACGTGGTGGTGTCTCTGCTGACCTTCGGCTCGTACCCGAACGTCTGCTACCACAAAGAGAAGAGGAAGATCCTGACGACGGAGGGACGCAACGCCCTCATCCACAAGTCCTCCGTTAACTGCCCGTTCAGCAGCCACGACATGACCTACCCGTCCCCGTTCTTCGTCTTCAGTGAGAAGGTCAGTCTCAGACGTCATGTGCACTCTCTGTGAGGTCACGTGTCGAAGGTCACGTGTTGAAGCGTGTTTGTGTTTGCGTGTCAGATCCGGACCAGAGCGATCTCGGCTAAAGGGATGACTCTGGTCAGTCCTCTGCAGCTGCTGCTGTTTGCCTGCAAGAAGATCAACTCCAACGGGGACATTGTGGAGCTCGACGACTGGTGAGCAAACACGTCACCTTTCCTATGACCTTCCCTCTGACCTTTCCTCTGACCTTTCCTCTGACCTTTCCTCTAACCTTTCCTCTGACCTTTCCTCTGACCTTTCCTCTGGCCTTTCCTCTGACCTTTCCTCTAACCTTTCCTCTAACCTTTCCTCTAACCTTACCTATGACCTTTCCTCTAACCTTTCATATGACCTTTCCTCTGACCTTTCCTCTGACCTTTCCTCTAACCTTTCCTCTGACCTTTCCTCTGACCTTTCCTCTAACCTTTCCTCTGACCTTTCCTCTGACCTTTCCTCTGACCTTTCCTCTAACCTTTCCTCTGACCTTTCCTCTGGCCTTTCCTCTGACCTTTCCTCTAACCTTTCCTCTGACCTTTCCTCTGACCTTTCCTCTAACCTTTCCTCTGACCTTTCCTCTGACCTTTCCTCTGACCTTTCCTCTGGCCTTTCCTCTGACCTTTCCTCTAACCTTTCCTTTGACCTTTCCTTTGACCTTTCCTATGACCTTTCCTCTAACCTTTCCTCTAACCTTTCCTTTGACCTTTCCTCTAACCTTTCCTCTGACCTTTCCTCTGACCTTTCCTCTGACCTTTCCTCTGACCTTTCCTCTAACCTTTCCTCTAACCTTTCCTTTGACCTTTCCTATGACCTTTCCTCTAACCTTACCTATGACCTTTCCTCTAACCTTTCATATGACCTTTCCTCTGACCTTTCCTCTGACCTTTCCTCTAACCTTTCCTCTAACCTTTCCTATGACCTTTCCTCTAACCTTACCTATGACCTTTCCTCTAACCTTTCCTCTAACCTTTCCTTTGACCTTTCCTCTAACCTTTCCTCTGGCCTTTCCTCTGACCTTTCCTCTAACCTTTCCTTTGACCTTTCCTTTGACCTTTCCTCTGACCTTTCCTCTGACCTTTCCTCTAACCTTTCCTTTGACCTTTCCTATGACCTTTCCTCTAACCTTACCTATGACCTTTCCTCTAACCTTTCATATGACCTTTCCTCTGACCTTTCCTCTAACCTTTCCTATGACCTTTCCTCTAACCTTTCCTTTGACCTTTCCTCTAACCTTTCCTTTGACCTTTCCTATGACCTTTCCTTTGACCTTTCCTCTGACCTTTCCTCTGACCTTTCCTCTGACCTTTCCTCTAACCTTTCCTCTGACCTTTCCTCTAACCTTTCCTCTGACCTTTCCTCTGGCCTTTCCTCTAACCTTTCCTCTAACCTTTCCTTTGACCTTTCCTATGACCTTTCCTCTAACCTTTCCTCTGACCTTTCCTCTGACCTTTGCTCTAACCTTTCCTCTGACCTTTCCTCTAACCTTTCCTTTGACCTTTCCTATGACCTTTCCTTTGACCTTTCCTCTAACCTTTCATATGACCTTTCCTCTAACCTTTCCTCTGACCTTTCCTCTGACCTTTCCTATGACCTTTCCTTTGACCTTTCCTATGACCTTTCCTTTGACCTTTCCTCTAACCTTTCCTATGACCTTTGGCGTTGATGCATTGCAGGATCAAACTGAGGATCCCTCACGAGGTGGCGGGCGGCGTGGCGGCTCTGCGGGCCGGACTCGAGGCTCTGGTGGTGGAGGTGACCAAAGACCCAGAATACATCCGACAGATGGACCAGACCAACGAGCGGCTCCTGAACCTCATCAGGCTCGTCTCCAAACCATCATCAGCCGGACTCAACATGATGGCCAGCAACCAGAGGTGACATCACTGTGACATCACTGTGACATCATCTTAAACTTAAACCAGTCGTTGCTTGCTTGGTTGACTCTCTCTCACTATGACTGAAGCTGAGTTGATGGTCTCTGCACAGGATGGGAGACGGTCCTCGACCTCCAAAGATGGGACGCTTCGACGGAGGAGGAGGTGGAGGAGGCTACCGAGGAGGAGGAGGAGGAGGAGGATATGGCGGAGGTGGATACAGGGGAGGAGGTGGATATGGAGGAGGTGGATATGGAGGAGGTGGAGGCTACAGAGGTTACAGAGGTGGAGGAGGATACAGGGGGGGGTATGGAGGAGGGGGAGGAGGCTACAGAGGAGGAGGAGGAGGATATGGAGGAGGAGGGGGTTACAGAGGAGGTGGATACCGAGGAGGGGGGGGGTACAGAGGAGGTTATTAACGAGGTGATGATGTCATCACAGGTTTGTTTTTGTGATCAAATGTTTTTCGTTTAAATCGTTTGTTTGATCTGAACGTGTCGTTAATAAATAAATAAATAAATGAAACGTTTCATTTCTTACTTCAGAAGTCTGAAGATAAAAAATAAGAATCATCATAAGTTTTATTTATAAACACATTCAGAGGGAGGGGCCGGCTGCTGGGGCACCCCAGGCTCGTGCTCGGTCCTGGGTGGAGTCAGGTGAGCGGAGGCTGATGGAGGCCGATGGAGCAGGTGAAGCTGACTGTCGGCAGAAAATGTGACGTCGGCTGCAGTAAAAATAAAACGGATGATCCAGCTCTTGTTTCAGACAGCAGGGGGCGCCACCTGTCCTCAGGTCATTAGTCCACATAATCATGTTAATTAAAGTCTGCGGGCTGACGTCAAACCCGCTGAGTGTTTTTGTAATCACGTTAAAGGTTTGGATGAAAACACTGAAGCTTTGAATTCTGGGTAATCAAACAAACATCTCGTGAGCCAATCAGATCACAGGACTGTGATGACCGACTCATTTACATTCATTCATCTTTGACCTTTGACCTCTGCAGCTCATCATGATGGTGTGAAAGTTCTGACAGCTGATGAAGATTTAATCAGAGCTGGACTGTGTGTTAATGAAACACTGCTGACACGACCTGAGGCCTGATTCACCTCGTCCTGAAACTAACCTGGAAACATCCTGAAACTAACCTGGAAACATCCTGAAACTAGCCTGGAAACGTCCTGAAACTAACCTGGAAACATCCTGAAACTAGCCTGGAAACGTCCTGAATGAATCCTTGAATTTTAACGTCGATCCTGTGAACTGGTTTTATTTCTGCTGTTTCTCATTAAAGGTGTAAACACACACTCTGACCTCTGTGACCAACTGACTCCACACACACACACACACACACACAGTGGTTAAGTTTACTTTGAGTTTAGTTAAGGTTAGCTCGGCTCGGCTCGGCTCGGTTTGGGGCGGGCTGACTCGGAAGTGGCCGGAGTGCCCCCTGCGCCGCAGACATGCGCAGTGGCGCACTGGGTGTAGTCTGCGCCGCGTCTCTTCCTGCTGGAGTTGGTGCATGGCGGCGGACACAAAGAGCTGAGGCCCCAGCGAACACCGTCACTCTCACCGCAGGACAGCCGGGACGCGAGCTCTGGACGCGGCCTGGAGCGAAGACAATCCGCCGCTGCTGAATGCTTCACTGAGCGGTTTCCTCGGGAATCTAACCGGAAAGTTTCCGTAAACTTTGGGCAAGTTGAGGGAAAGTTTGAGTCGGGGCAGCGCAGAGTTTTTCTGGTCGACGGAGCGCGGAGGGCTGAACATGCGAGGCTTGGTCCGGGCGGTGGTGTGCTGGAGCTGGGCGCTGCTGTGCGTCCGCGCTGCCATGGACGAGTGCGCGGACGAGCGCGGCGCGCCGCAGCGCTGCATGCCCGAGTTCGTTAACGCCGCTTTTAACGTGACCGTGGTGGCGACCAACACCTGCGGCTCTCCGCCCGAGGAGTACTGCGTGCAGACCGGCGCCACCGGGGTCACCAAGTCCTGCCACATCTGCGACGCCCGGGACCCGCGGAACCACCACAGCGCCGTGTACCTGACGGACTACAACAACCAGCAGGATACCACCTGGTGGCAGAGCCAGACCATGCTGGCGGGCATCCAGTACCCGAACTCCATCAACCTCACCCTGCACCTCGGTAAGACACACACACACAGGTCTGATCAGCTGCTCTGACTTGGACACAGAGACCACTGAGAATAGACAAAGTGTTTGGTCTGAAAATATCCTGAAACTATCCTGGAAATACCCTGGAAATGTCCTGGATTTATCCTTGCAAACACAAACACGCTGTTTGTTCCTTAAATCCTTAATCTGTCTTTTAATATGAACAAGTTTTTTAAGGAGTGAGGCTGTATGCAACCTTTAACACACTGAGTGTGTGTGTGTGTGTGCGTGTGTGTGTGTGTGTGTGTGTGTGTGTGAGATCAGTCTGAGCTTGTGATGTAAACTTTGGGAAAGAGGAATTTTGTGGTGTGAAGGACATAGTTTTCATTGTTGGGGGTGGAGTGTGTGAGTGATGGGTGGTGCAGTGTGTGTGTGTGATGGGGGTTTTGTTCTGTTCTGACCCAGCTCCTCCACCCAGCAGCTCCTCCACCCAGCAGCTCCTCCGTCACGTCCTGATTTTCAGACTTTGTTTGACAAACAGTCAGTGAAGCGGCTCTGGAGGTGTGAAGTTAACACACGGCCCCTAAACACATCACGACAGACGGAGGTGTCCTCAGAGGACAGCTGGTCTCACAGTGTCTCCTCAGTCCAACATGACCCGGTCTGCAGGCAGACGGCTGGTTTCTAAGAACTTTCAAGGTTTTCCAGGCTGGTTCTGACTCTTACGGGCTCAGATTGTGAAGCTTTGCTCTGATCTTTGAGCTCCATGATTGTTTGTCTCGTCAGTGGACACACAGTCCACAGTCTGTTCAGATAACCCGTCACAGTTTGACGTAAACACGCCCTGTCCATCAAGTGTCCATCAAGTGTCCATCAAGTGTCCATCAGGTGTCCATCAAGTGTCCATCAGGTGTCCATCAAGTGTCCATCAGGTGTCCATCAAGTGTCCATCAGGTCAAATAATCATGAAGTGGCTGTTTGGTTGTTTTTCATAAAATTGGTTTTAAAAATCATCTTTGACTTTCGGACGACAACAAAACATTTAAAGATGGAAACATGGACGCCGAGACGCCGCTCTGTTAGCCTCTGTTAGCCTCTGTTAGCCCCTGTTAGCCTCTGTTAGCCCCTGCTAGCCTCTGTTAGCCTCTGTTAGCCCCTGTTAGCCTCTGTTAGCCTCTGGTAGCCTCTGTTAGCCTCTGGTAGCCTCTGGTAGCCGTGCCTCACTCTCCTGGAGCTCGCTCGCTCTTTATAAATACCTGTCTATTTGTGAAGCCTCCAGCAGCGCTAACATTCCTGAGAGGTTGAGTCATGCTGCTGGTTGCAGCTCAGCTCGTTGCCTCGGGTCTGAAGGGTGATTAGAGCTCAGCGCCTCGTTTCCAAATCAAACTCGTTTAATTACACGCTGACTTCTCTTAGCTCGGGGCGCTGCTTCCATTGTGGCCCGGGTTTTCTCCATAATTAGAGCTCAGGCTTTGTTCTGCTGGAGATAACCTCCGACTGTGAGCGCAGGAATGTGGAGTCAGAACACCTCAGCACACGGCCCGGAGGGAAAGATCATCTGTAAGCTGCTCAGACAGGAAGTGACCAGCCGCATGCTAACAGAACCTCCAGTCTAACAGTGAACACAGCGACAGAACCTCTGAACCGGCAGAGTCCAGTCTAACAGTGAACACAGCGACAGAACCTCTGAACCGGCAGAGTCCAGTCTAACAGTGAACACAGCGACAGAACCTCTGAACCGGCAGTGTCCAGTCTAACAGTGAACACAGCGACAGAACCTCTGAACCGGCAGTGTCCAGTCTAACAGTGAACACAGCGACAGAACCTCTGAACCGGCAGTGTCCAGTCTAACAGTGAACACAGCGACAGAACCTCTGAACCGGCAGTGTCCAGTCTAACAGTGAACACAGCGACAGAACCTCTGAACCGGCAGTGTCCAGTCTAACAGTGAACACAGCAACAGAACCGTTGAACCGGCAGTGTCCAGTCTAACAGTGAACACAGTAACAGAACCTCTGAACCGGCAGTGTCCAGTCTAACAGTGAACACAGTAACAGAACCTCTGAACCAGCAGTGTCCAGTCTAACAGTGAACACAGCGACAGAACCTCTGAACCAGCAGTGTCCAGTCTAACAGTGAACACAGCGACAGAACCTCTGAACCGGCAGTGTCCAGTCTAACAGTGAACACAGCAACAGAACCTCTGAACCGGCAGTGTCCAGTCTAACAGTGAACACAGCGACAGAACCTCTGAACCAGCAGTGTCCAGTCTAACAGTGAACACAGCGACAGAACCTCTGAACCGGCAGTGTCCAGTCTAACAGTGAACACAGCAACAGAACCTCTGAACCGGCAGTGTCCAGTCTAACAGTGAACACAGTAACAGAACCTCTGAACCGGGTTTGGCTCCTGGCTTCCCGGGCTGAGTCAGTACAGTTAGCTACACGGCTGACCGAGCTAACACAGCTAGCGCTTCATCATACAGTCTGTAGATCATCTTGGTTCTGTGACGTTATTCCCTGTTGGACTCAGAGGCTGCTGAGCCCAGTCCACTCCAGCTGCTGCCGTCTTTGTGTCTGTATCTACGCTCTGGTTCTGTTGTGGTTCTGTTGTCGTGTCACTCCGTCTTTCAGTAACTTGTCATAATGGCGGCCGGCTGCACAGGAAGTGGCCGTGCGAGTGTTTGTTGAAGCTCGTCGACTTTGTTTCCTGTTGAGTCTCTTCCTGTGGAAGAATCTAAATATTTAGTGAACAGAGAGTTTTAGAACCAGCTGACGGGACGAGGCAGGAAAACCCAACATGCACTGCAGGACGTCCCGCGTTCCGTCACCCCGACTGGGACAGACGTCCATCGATGGACGCGTCCACGTGTGACATCAGATCACCACTTTATTCGAATGAAGTCAGCTATGCAGAGGTTTGTTGCCCGGCCCGTCTCAGAGCCGGGCTGATGAAAGGAAGATTTAAATCTCTGTGACGCGTTTCTGCTGTCGGAGGTTCGATTCCCGTCCCGTGGCGCCCATCTGTGGATGTGTGCGATAACATGCTGATGGAGGCTGATGGAGGCGTCTTAATCTCAGGAAACATGAAGTGTTTGTGGAGCTCAGCTCGGCTCCTCTCCTCTCCACTCTTTGATCGGCAGCAGGAAGCCGACGTGTCCCGACACGAAACAGAACCAACAAAGAAGAAAAACGTGGAGGGGACCTCCAACACACACACACACACACACACACACACACACACACACACACACACACACACACACACACACACACACAGTTTTTCAAAGTTAAATGTGGGCTGGATCAGAACATGCTCCGTCATCGTTGGAGTCAAACATGAAGAACAACCGGTCAGAAAGTTCTGATCCAACCGTCTTTGCTCGTCTACGGGGAAACTAAGAATTCATTTTAGTCTCGTGGATCAGTGAAACGTTTCTTCTCAGTTGAGTTCAAAGGTTCTGTTAATTAAAGGATGAGTTCACTTTCAGAGAGACGAGCTGCTGAAGCGTCACGTGAAAACAGCTGGACTGTCTGTGGACGGGTGGAGGGTGGTTGGAGGGTTGTTTGAAGGTTGTTGGAGGGTTGTTTGAAGGTTGTGGGTGGAGGTTTTTCTCGCTTCAGTACCTGAGTGTCTCTTTGAAGTCTCAACATGGAGGCCAAACATCTTCAAGAGTTCTTCAAAAGACAAAAAAAAAGTTAATCACCTGATCACATCTAACTGAAAGCAAGTCCAGAGTCACAGGAGGTTGAGGGAACATTTGAGAGCGTTGAGGGAACATTTGAGAACATTGGGGGAACATTTGAGGACACTTGAGGGTTAAAGGATTTGTGTCTTTCATCAGCTGCAGTGACTTCCCGAGCGCTCGTCCAGCTGTGCAGCCTCATAATCTTGGTTCAGCCCAGTTTCCCACGCTGACTTCATTCCTCACACACTAAACAATGACCAGATGACTCCTCCTCACCCCCTCGTCTCCTCTCCCCTCCTCCTCACCCCCTCGTCTCCTCTCCCCTCCTCCTCACCCCCTCGTCTCACACACTCTCACACTGGTATAATTTGCAGCAGCTGGTCGCTCTGGAGAAAAAAAAGTCTTTATGGTTGTTGAGAGGACGACGGACAGCTCGAGGGCTTTCCCACACTGCACTGCTGCTGCCGTCACTGTCAGCAAGGACACTGCGTTCAGGTGACGTCTAAAACCTGGACGTAGTCTCTGAGACGTCCTGCAGACTGTCTAAAACCTGGACGTAGTCTCTGAGACGTCCTGCAGACTGTCTAAAACCTGGACGTAGTCTCTGAGACATCCTGCAGACTGTCTAAAACCTGGACGTAGTCTCTGTGACGTCCCCGCAGACTGTCTAAAACCTGGACGTAGTCTCTGAGACGTCCCCGCAGACTGTCTAAAACCTGGACGTAGTCTCTGTGACGTCCCTGCAGACTGTCTAAAACCTGGACGTAGTCTCTGAGACGTCCCCGCAGACTGTCTAAAACCTGGACGTAGTCTCTGTGACGTCCCCGCAGACTGTCTAAAACCTGGACGTAGTCTCTGAGACGTCCCCGCAGACTGTCTAAAACCTGGACGTAGTCTCTGTGACGTCCCTGCAGACTGTCTAAAACCTGGACGTAGTCTCTGAGACGTCCCCGCAGACTGTCTAAAACCTGGACGTAGTCTCTGTGACGTCCCTGCAGACTGTCTAAAACCTGGACGTAGTCTCTGTGACGTCCCCGCAGACTGTCTAAAACCTGGACGTAGTCTCTGTGACGTCCCGCAGACTGTCTAAAACCTGGACGTAGTCTCTGAGATGTCCCGCAGACTGTCTAAAACCTGGTCTCTGAGACCCTGAGCGGACCCTCGGTCCTCCTCGTCCTCCATCAGACTGACACGTGAACATTCAGAGCTCTTGAGACGAGAGCTGAAGGACTTGAAGAGCTGGTCACAGATCAGAAATCCAGAGGCGTCATGTGACCTGCAGCTGGAGGTTTGCAGCTCGGCTTGTGAACTCGGATCTCTGTGATCAGCCTCTTCCAGTTTCACGTAGATTTAAAGTTCAGGGATGATTTCTTTGGTGAAGTCGTCGTCTGTCGGTCACAGCGTTTGTTTCCGTGGGTAAATTTCCCGTCACAGGAAGTTTTCCAGGTGCGGCAGCAGCTGCAGAGCTCTTCATTCACAGCAAACATCTCTCTGTTTGTTCACTCGTCACTTTGAAGAACACTCCACATTCTTGTCACCGTGTGCTAATTAAAAGGCCTGTGCTGCGTTCAGGGTCACTGCTGTCACTGAGGCTCCATGACAACAGTCCCGTCCCATCCCCCACACCCCGTCCTACTCTGCCTCTGATTGGCTAACCTTAACCCTGCATAACTTTAAGCCTTAATATAATGTGAACAGGTGAGTTGTATATAAATTCACCCTCAGTACAGTTGTCATGAACGGGGAAATTAGCTACAGAGACCAAAACTGTTTTTGTACCAGGCTGTAAACATGTTTATTTCTGCTGTCTAACATGGGGACTTATGGAGACTGACTCACTTCTGCAGCCAGCCTCAGGTGGGCGTTAGAGGAACTGCAGGTTTTAGCAGTATGATGCTCATCGATGCTTTCTAGGTGTATGAAGTCCCTGAAGTATTTGCGCTGTGTGGAAACTTTCTTTACGACGCCCCTTGAACGCAGCATCGTGCCACACGTTGTTATTAAACATCTGGAGGCAGCTCGCCGCTCACACGATGAGGTCACAGGAAGTGTGATGACACACCGATGAACTGATGAGAGTTTACTGGAGCTGCAGCTGCTGAAGGCTGTCTGCAGGGTCAGACCGGGCTGACCCGGTTTTACTGGGACCAGGACCAAGGCCAGGGTCAGAGCCAGGGTCAGAGCCAGGACCAGGACCAGGACCAGGACCAGGACCAGAGCCATATTTTTGATTAAAGCTGCACACAAACTGCTTGATGGTGCTTTCAGGCACAGTCGGACACTTGAGCTTTGAGGTCTGAGCGTTCAGCTCGACGTCTCCACGCTGCGTTCAGGAGCCTTGGACCTCTGCGGGCCGTCGGAGTGTCCTTGAACGTGAAGTTTACTAAGCACTCAGATTAAACAGCCGGATTACCTGTCTGCAGGTAACGTAAACAGGAAGTGAGTTGAGTCAGCTGATTGGACGGGCTCAGACTAAACACTGTGATACCATCAGCTGCTCTCACATGGAGGAGCACTGTGTGTTATCAGACTGTGAAGAACTTGAAGCCGAGTCCACTCTGCTGTTCTGGTTCTGTTGGAGCTTCGTCACGTGACCTGAATGATCGTACGAGGTCGGGTCCAAGTCCAAAGTGCTGCTTTGGTAGTCCGGGCCATGGCCCAGAACTCTCTGCAGCTGTTTGTTTTATATGGACTGTTTCCTGAATGCACCACTCGCTGACCTTTGACCCCACTGTAAACTGTCATCACGAGGCGTTTCCTGTCCTGCGGGAAGAATTCAGCTGGTCGGACTCGGAGCAGCACAGCGTGGGGGGTCGGGTCCGGGCCTGGTTCTGCTCAGACGCTGTGATTGGAGGGGAGCGCAGAGCGAGGAGGGGGTTTCTATTCTTACAGACGGCGTGCAGTCAGCAGATGCTTTACAGGGACAAGCAGATGCATGCAGGGTAATTTTAGCCTGCTGTGGAGGAAGAGACACAGGAAGAAGTAAACAGATAATTATGGAGAGCAGGCGAGCGAGCGCTGCAGACGTGATGAATGATTTATGCGCCGCCTCAAACGTGATCACACCTTTGTTCACCTGAGAGTAAAAACTGGCCACGCCCCATCCGTGATGTCATCGCAGGACGAGGGGACGACTTTTATTTTGAAACATTTGCAGAAATGTTTCTGCATCACGATCCCATTGAACCATGACCACGCCCACCTGTCAATCAAAGCGTCCACGCTCTGAATCCTGCATAACTTTAAGCCTTAATATAATGTGAACAGGTGAGTTGTATATAAATTCACCCTCAGTACAGTTGTCATGAACGGGGAAATTAGCTACAGAGACCAAAACTGTTTTTGTACCAGGCTGTAAACATGTTTATTTCTGCTGTCTAACATGGGGACTTATGGAGACTGACTCACTGCAGCCAGCCTCAGGTGGACGTTAGAGGAACTGCAGTTTGTGTCTTCAGGTCACAGACGGAGGATGATTGACTTCTTTTAGTTCGTCCTCGTGCTCGCTCGTTCATGATGATGTTTGGTGATGTCACGCGGCTTCTGTAAACAAGCTGAACTGGGCCGGGCCGGGCCGAGGTCCAACTCTGTTAACCAAACAGGTGATCTCAGTCTTTGAGGTTCAGGTGAGACTTTGTTTGTTTGCTGGTCGTCAGGCTTCAGACGCTGAGTCATGCTCGGCTTGTCGGCGTCTGCTCGCTCTCTGATGTGGTCTGCTGAGCGTGTCGGGTCGTCTCTGGATGTTCTGATGAACCCGCTTTGATCCAAAGACAGACTGCAGGCTGCAGTGTGTGTGATGTCACATGAGACACATCACGCTGATGCAGTTTATCAAACCTGTTGCATGATGGGAAATGTATGCTGCAGAGTGTTTGAGGTTTTAACGTGACAGTCTCTGAGACAGCTGCAGCGCCTTCACCTGGTCTTTGAGACTCTTCAGTCTTGGTGCAGGACTCTGTCTCTGCAGCTGTGGAGTCTGTGTGTGGTGCAGGGCGGGCGGTGGTCCTGCTGGGACTCTTTGTCTGTCTTAATGGGGCTGTGTTCGTTTGTTCCTCACGTCCCGGTGTGGTGACACCTCCGGGTGGAGGGGCCGCTTCTTTGGTGGTCTCCACTGTTAAACCTCCACCCAACACACGGATGGAGGAGGAGGAGGAGGAGGAGGAGGAGGAGGAGGACACACAGATCCAGTTTCTCACCTCAGCCCACCACTTTAATCTCCTCTCGTCCAATCAGAGCGCTCGCCTGCTGTTTATCAAACAGATGGAGGTGATATCAGCTCTACTGAGCGCGCTCAGTCTGCACCGTCAGCTTTGACCCCTATCTGAGAGCTGTGAGGCGTTCAGGGTCCGATCAGGCCCACGTGAGGCAGGTTCAGGTGTGTTTGGTGTGGAGGTGGAGGCGCTCAGGTCTCTGCTGATAACAGTGTGACTCACAGGGCTGCTCATGTGTGGAAAACAAACACACCTTAGTGTGTGTGTGTGTGTGTGTGTGTGCGCGCGCAGCAGGTTACACATTAACTCGGACATTAATGTGTAACTGTGGGCCTCCTCAGGCTGACCCGGTTCACCGTGGTACCATGGTACAGAGAGCTGATCAGGACAGGATGTGACTCGCTCGGTTAACAAAATAAGAGCATGTTGAATGAACTGAGGCCTAACGCTGAACCTGGATCAGCTGTGTGTGTGTGCTGTGTTTACGTGTGTGTGCGGTCTCATATCAACACGCGTTGGTTCATGAATGCGTCACGTTGAGGCTGCTGAAGTGTCCTTGAGCTGAGCGTGACCTCTGACCTCTGTGAGCGCACAGGTCCAGGATCAGTGTCAGGAAACTGTTTCATGTTGTGGAGTTTGAACCCGGCCGCATGCCACACATTCCTCCGTCTGAAAGAAACTGAACTGCTCCGATTGTTTGAACTGAACATGTGACCTGACAGAGGCTGCTCGACTGTGATTGGAGCACTGAGGAAGGGGGTGGAGCTTGATCAGTGTTTGTCCTCATGTTTGACACTTTAAAGGTTCAGTCTGATGTTTCTGTTCAACGTCACCTCTGATGTCAGTGTTCATTGTTTTGGATCCGGGTCAAAGGTCGTCTCTTATTTTCCCGCTTTATTCTGAAGTTTGTCCTGATCAGAACGTCCTGTTTGTTTATCAGCGTGACATCACCCGGGGTCAGCGTGACATCACCCGGGGTCAGTGTGACATCACCCGGGGTCAGCATGACATCACGTAGTAAACACCAATGACAGCTTACCTTTAAAGTTCCTCGATGCTAACTGTTAACTCTGTGAGCCGCAGCTTACAGTAAACACACTGTGACCTTTGACCTCTGCCGTGCGTCCTCGCCGTGCGTCCTCGCCGTGCGTCCTCGCCGTGTGTCCTCTGTGCTGTGTTTGAGGCTCATGCCCACGTTCAAAAGTCAAAGCGGCCATTGTCCGCTCCCCCGGAGAAGAATGCGATGAGGTCATGGGAGGGAATTTAATTGGACCGGGGCGTTCCCCGTGGAGCTCATCCCTCCCCCTCCTCCCCCTCCTCCCCTCTCAGGCCGACCCCGAGGCTCCGCTCCTCCGGCGGGAAGACGATTCACAGGAATGCAAACAAGATGGAGCCTCATGAAACAAGTTCCACTTGTTTGAGACGCGCACACACACACACACACACACACACACACACACACACACACACACACACACACACAGACAGATTGTTAATCTCAGTGTGATGTCTGTCCTCTGTCTCCGGCCTGTTGAAGGACAGCAGAGCTCATTACGTCCATGTTTGGACTCTCAGGCGTCGTCCTCCCTCGTCCTAATCTGTCCTCCTCAAGGATGTCGTCCTCGTTAAAGACAAACATCTGCGCCTGCAGCTCGTTATGTTGACTTTAATACTCTGATTACATCCTGTGACGTCTCCCAGCCTCCTGCAGAGCTTCAGCTTCCTGTCCTCCGTTATCACTCTTCTTCTTCTGCTGACTGAACGAGCGTCTGGTTCGCTGAGGCTTTGTCCTCTGACACGTCTCAACGTGTCGGAGGACAAGACGAGACAGACGGGACAGCAGAGCGCCGCTTAAGCTACGCTAACCCCGACAACATGCTTCCTGTTTGAGACAGCTGAGTTTAAACGATCAGAGACAGAGAGAGACACAGACAGAGAGAGACACAGACAGAGAGAGACACAGACACAGACACAGAGAGAGAGACACACAGACAGAGAGACACACAGACAGACAGAGACACAGACACAGAGAGAGACACAGACACAGACACAGAGACACACAGGCAGAGACACAGAGAGAGAGAGAGACAGACAGAGAGAGAGAGAGACAGACAGAGAGAGAGAGAGACACACAGACAGAGAGAGACACACAGACACAGACACAGAGAGAGACAGAGACACAGACAGACAGAGACAGAGACACAGACACAGACACAGAGAGAGACAGAGACACAGACAGAGACACAGAGAGAGACACAGAGAGAGACACAGACAGAGACACAGACACAGAGACACAGACAGAGACACAGACACAGTGGGCCTGTCAGGATGATTCATGCTCAAACATTCAGGTCAGTAATCAGGCTGTCCGGTCTGTGAGCAGTCAGAGGTCGTCTGTTGCTCGTGGACACTTCAGCAGAGACATCATCAGCCTCTCTGCTCTCTCTCTCTGTCTGTTGTGCTCGCTCGCCCTCTCCCCTGTGGACTCCTGTCTGTCCCTCCGTCCGTCTGTCCGTCCGTCCCGTGGAAACATTCCAGCCGGTTCATTCCTCACAGTGTCCCCCTCCCCCGCCCTCATCACCCCTCACCCTCCTCCCCAGACAGAAAGAAAAGCTCCTTCCCTCCTCCCTCCTCTCTCCTTCCCTCCTCCCTCCCTCCCTCCTCGAGGCTCTTTTCATGTTCAGACCTGCCCCCCCCCGGGGGAGTCTCGGGGTCAGTGCTCCACAGTAGACGAGTTACCACTGCTTAAAGCTAAACCAGCTAATTAACGACATCACAGACAGAGTCTGTTCATTCAAAGTCTGTAGTCAGCTGACAGACGGCACACATGGAGAGCTTCATGGAGAGTAGGAAAGCCTGCAGGCCCTGTGCTTTTATTTTGGTAGAAGCCTCCAGGCCCTGTGCTTTTATTTTGGTAGAAGCCTCCAGGCCCTGTGCTTTTATTTTGGTAGCTGAGCTGTGATGAAGTCAAACTTGAATCCAGCGTCACAGCGTCGTCTTTGTTTGTCAGATTCTTCATCAGCTCAATAAAACGATTGTTCTGAAGAACAGACGGATCCTCCTGACTCCACGAGTCCAACAGAACATCAGGACTTCACACTGAACACCTCTGACAAACGCTGAGAAAACCTCTGACAAACGCTGAGAAAACCTCTGACAAACGCTAAGAAAACCTCTGATGTGACGCCAGAGAGACGAGGTCCGCGCCGGGGGACGCTTCAGATTACAGATGGACACGGGCCAATGAGACCGACCTGAAATGAAGCTGCTCTGATGTCCACACGGACACGAAGACACGAGACACAAAGACACGTTACAGCTCTCATTAGCCCTGACCCACAAAGTTCATCCATCACACACACACACACACACACACACACACACACACACTGTGTCTCTGTGTGACTGCTCGACTCAAACATGGCGGCGTTCCTTCACAGGCTGACAGCTCGGCGGTCGAGCTCGGCCTGCTCAGACTCGTTGAAGTATGCGAGGAGCAGCGACCGGCGGACGCTGCAGCTCTGAGTGTCGGGCCTTAAAGGACCAGAGCGCCACCACAGCGGGCTCCAAGCACACTGCACATTCCTACTCCCAGAGAGAGCTTCAAGGCCTGGAAGGCCTGGAAAATATGAACAGTCACGCCTTGAGTGGTTTCAGGAACATAGTGTCACTTTACACTTCACAAAAATACACACAGATACACTGAAATCAAACGTTTACACGTGAAAATGCCAAATGTTCACGCATCTCAGAGACTACGTCCAGGTTTTAGACGGTCTGCGGGGACGTCTCAGAGACTACGTCCAGGTTTTAGACGGTCTGCGGGGACGTCTCAGAGACTACGTCCAGGTTTTAGACAGTCTGTGGGGACGTCTCAGAGACTACGTCCAGGTTTTAGACAGTCTGCGGGGACGTCACAGAGACTACGTCCAGGTTTTAGACAGTCTGTGGGGACTTTGTACTTTGTGAGCATTAACCCTTCGTGTCTCTGCAGGTAAGGCCTTCGACATCACCTACGTGCGGCTCAAGTTCCACACCAGCCGTCCGGAGAGCTTTGCCATCTACAAGCGGACGAGCGAGGGCGGGCCCTGGGTTCCGTACCAGTACTACAGCGGCTCGTGTGAGAAGACGTACCAGAAGGCGAGCCACGGCTTCATCCGCACCGGAGAGGACGAGCAGCAGGCGCTCTGCACCGACGACTTCAGCGACATCTCGCCACTCACCGGCGGGAACGTGGCCTTCTCCACGCTGGAGGGCCGACCCAGCGCCTACAACTTCGACAACAGCCCCACCCTCCAGGTGAGAGCCGCAGGAAGTCCACGCATGGACGCAAAGTAAACAGGAAGTGGAATTAGAGAGCTTAGTAACCAATACACAACCATAATCAAACCAATACACAACCATAATCAAACCAATTCACCAACTCTATATCACTCTAACTTTATCAACGCGAACACACAAACTTGTGTATATACGTTGTATATATGTTGTATATTTGTTGTGTATATGTTGCGTATATGTTGTATATACGTTGCGTATACGTTGCGTATATGTTGTATATACGTTGCGTATACGTTGCGTATATGTTGTATATTCGTTGCGTATATGTTGTATATTCGTTGTGTATACGTTGCGTATACGTTGCGTATATGTTGTATATTCGTTGTGTATACGTTGTGTATACGTTGTGTATACGTTGCGTATATGTTGTATATTCGTTGCGTGTACGTTGCGTATATGTTGTATATTCGTTGTGTATACGTTGCGTATACGTTGCGTATATGTTGTATATTCGTTGTGTATACGTTGCGTATACGTTGCGTATACGTTGCGTATATGTTGTATATTCGTTGTGTATACGTTGCGTATACGTTGCGTATACGTTGTGTATACGTTGTGTATACGTTGTGTATACGTTGCGTATATGTTGCGTATATGTTGTATATTCGTTGCGGATACGTTGCGTATATGTTGTATATTCGTTGTGTATACGTTGCGTATACGTTGTGTATACGTTGCGTATATGTTGTATATTCGTTGTGTATACGTTGCGTATACGTTGCGTATATGTTGTATATTCGTTGTGGCTGCTTCGTTTCCCAGCAGTCCGTTCTGCCGCTCAGGTTGCAGGTTTGACGCTGCCAAGTCTTGCGACTTGTTGCTAGGCGACGCCCCCGGATTTCCCACCACAGCAGTGTGTCCGCTTGGCTCGACCGACCTGCAGCTGGAACTCTTCTCTCTGCTTCCTCCCCCTTCACTGACCTTCATCCCTCCTCTTCCCTCCTCCTCTCCCCTCCTCCTCTCCTCCCTCCTCTGTCCTCAGTGTGTTTGTGTTTCCATGTTTCTTCACTCTGCGGTCGAGATTGTTGCTCAATAACTGCAGAGCATTCTTCTTCTTTAAAACATGGAGTATAACAGAGGAGGCACCGTGAGTCCTCCTCCGTGTCTCCTTTAGGAGGAGAACCAACATTAAATGTTGAAACATGACGGAGAGGTGAGAGGTCACCTCCGCCTGTTGGTCTGAGAGCAGTTTGTCAGACTGTGTCTTGGTGACTGTTTTAAACTTTGTTGGTTGTCTGATGTTTATCATGTGATCGTGTGATGGATCGTCCTCTGTCCTGTCTCCTCTGTCCTGTCTCCTGTCCTCTGTCCTGTCTCCTCTGTCCTCTGTCCTGTCTCCTCTGTCCTCTGTCCTGTCTCCTCTGTCCTTTCTCCTCTGTCCTCTGTCCTGTCTCCTCTGTCCTCTGTCCTGTCTCCTCTGTCCTGTCTCCTCTGTCCTCTGTCCTGTCTCCTCTGTCCTGTCTCCTCTGTCCTCGTGTCACTAACTTGTCTAAATGAACAGATTTAGCTCAGCAGCTCAGCTCTAAACTTCCTTATTTGACTTGTCGGCATGAAGCTATTTATACTGAAGCTGTGGAGGCGTCAGACGGCTGCTTGACGCTCGCTCACATTCCTGATGTCCGCCTGCCTGTCTGTCTGCCTGTCTGTCTGCCTGCCTGTCTGTCTGCCTATCTCTCTGTCTGCCTGTCTGTCTGTCTGCCTGTCCCTCTGTCTGTCTGCCTGCCTGTCTGCCTGCCTGTCTGTCTGCCTGTCCCCCTGTCTGCCTGTCCCCCTGTCTGTCTGTCTGCCTGTCCCCCTGTCTGTCTGTCTGCCTGCCTGTCTGTCTGTCCTCAGTAGCTCTCACTGTGTTTTATTCTCGAGCTGCGGGCTTCGACCTTTTTGGCTTGTGACCCTTAAAATAAAGTTGCCGGTGTCGGATGTCTGTGAGCTGAGCTAAACCGGGTTAGTTAGTTTATCTGACGGGTGGTTCTGATCCGCACTCAGCCGACAGCAGGACGAGCCTGAAGCTAAACATGATGTGGACGAGGACAACAAATACATACAGGGTCTATATTTCTGATTTATATGAATCAGTGTCAGCAAACACATGAACTCACTATGTCCACACGTGTCTGTGACTCAGTCAGCTGGGACAGGCTCCACCCTAGGCTCATGTCCTCATGTCTTTGTGTCTTCATGTCTTCGTGTCCACATGTCCTCATGTCTTAGTGTCTTCATGTCTTTGTGTCCACATGTCCTCATGTCTTTGTGTCTTCGTGTCCTCATGTCCTCATGTCTTTGTGTCCTCATGTCTTTGTGTCCACATGTCTTCATGTCTTTGTGTCTTCATGTCTTCGTGTCCACGTCTTCATGTCTTTGTGTCTTCATGTCTTTGTGTCCTCATGTCTTCGTGTCCACATGTCCTCATGTCTTTGTGTCCTCATGTCTTTGTGTCCTCATGTCTTCGTGTCCACATGTCCTCATGTCTTTGTGTCTTCATGTCTTTGTGTCTTCATGTCTTTGTGTCTTCATGTCTTTGTGTCCTCATGTCTTTGTGTCTTCATGTCTTAGTGTCTTCATGTCTTTGTGTCTTCATGTCTTAGTGTCTTCATGTCTTTGTGTCCTCATGTCTTTGTGTCTTCATGTCTTTGTGTCTTCATGTCTGTCCTGTCTCTGAGTTCGTTGCTCTCGTGTTAGTTCCCAGCATGCTTTGCGGCAGTGATGGATCGGTCCCTGTAGAGAACACGTGTGTCGAGGCGTCCATGTTTGCTCTGAGCTGGTTCTGATTGATGACAAACAAATGTTCAGTCCAGTTTACACAGCGGTGACTCAGACCAGAACCTGAACCGCTTCCTGGCCCGGACGGGCCACACAGCTGCCGGGCCAGACACCTGAGTTCATGAATCATAAACAGAGAGCTGGGCCGCCGGCACCGACCCAAAGCCTTCAGAACACTGATGGGACGAGCTGAGAACACACCTGGACCAGAACCTGGACCATCCAAAATTGGAACTGGAGTCAGTGACAGGAGAGCTGAGCTGAACCAGAACCGGGTCAGGACCTGAACTGGAACTGATGGGATGTTTCTGACCATAAAATCAGAACTCTGCAGTGATCATGAGAGGTTCTGTTTCATAAATGAGCTGATGAACAGGAAGTGGACCCACAGATCCACCTGATGCACAGACATGTGGAGGAGAATGCGTCCTCAGACCGGGCTGGACCGGGCCAGGACACTCTGCGGGGACTGTACGTTCACCCATCTGTCAGGGGAATGCTCACGGTCCTCCAGGAAGAGCTGGAGGAGAAACACCTGCTGCCACCATCGGCCTCACCTGGGCCTGGACCTGGGCCTGGGCCTGGGCCTGGGCCTGGACCTGAGCCTGGACCTGGGCCTGGACCTGGGCCTGGACCTGAGCCTGGACCTGAGCCTGGGCCTGGGCCTGGACCTGAGCCTGGACCTGAGCCTGGACCTGAGCCTGGGCCTGGGCCTGTGATAATGGACTGATCCTGAGTCTTTTTTTCTGATTTCATTTAAAATGTGAATATTTCTTCTGAAACCTTTAAAAGTTTGAATTCAAGGCGAAGGATCAAGGCCTTGAGAGTTTTTGATGTTTATATTTTTTACTTCACATCATCATATCAGACGTGTGTGTGTTCATATCAGACGTGTGTGTGTGTGTGTGTGTTCATATCAGACGTGTGTGTGTTCATATCAGACGTGTGTGTGTTCATATCAGACGTGTGTGTGTGTGTGTTCATATCAGACGTGTGTGTGTTCATATCAGACGTGTGTGTGTGTGTGTTCATATCAGACGTGTGTGTGTGTGTGTTCATATCAGACGTGTGTGTGTGTGTGTTCATATCAGACGTGTGTGTGTTCATATCAGACGTGTGTGTGTGTGTGTTCATATCAGACGTGTGTGTGTGTGTGTTCATATCAGACGCGTGTGTGTGTGTGTGTTCATATCAGACGTGTGTGTGTTCATATCAGACGTGTGTGTGTGTGTGTGTGTGTGTGTGTGTGTGTGTGTGTGCTCTGCTGATGAACTTCCTGCTGATCGTGAACAAAGACTTTCCCATGATCCTCCTGCACACACAGGCGGGATGTTGGCTAACGTTCTGGGTCCGTCCCGGCTGAGCAGGTGTCCTTCAGTGATTCTGTCCATCTGTCTCGTCTCGTGAAGCCAACAAACTGAGTGTGTTCAGATTTTCCCATCGCTCTGCTCGACACCGCGCTGATCCAAACACTTCACCATGTGAAGAATGTTTGACTGCACATCTGTCCTCTGCCAGCTGTGAGACAAATACTCACGTTCCCCTGAGGACGACTGTTCTCTCTGTCGGTCTGTCTCTGTCTCCCGGTCTGTCTGTCTCTAACATGTCCACGTTGTCTCCTGCAGGAATGGGTGACGGCCACAGACATCAGAGTGACTCTGAACAGACTCAACACGTTTGGAGACGAAGTGTTCAACGACCCGAAGGTGCTCAAGTCGTATTACTACGCCATCTCCGACTTCGCCGTGGGAGGAAGGTCAGTCAGCTGATGCGTGACTCATACTTCTACTTTATTCTGCGGCAGCGTAACGAGCTGTAATTAGACCCAGCTCGCCTGCTAACGACACATTTGTTGGTGTTTACATGAGGGCGAACATGTTGGAGCAGCTCAGACTGAGAGCTGACTGGCTGAGTGTGGTCAGGTGGTTTGGACGTGTCACTGTGTGGTCTGCTTCAGTGTGAGACAGGCTGCTGCTGCACCACCTCCACCACCTCCACACTCTGTTTGAATGTGGAGCACATTTCCATTACACGGCCGCATTCCACACATTCCTGGCCGGCAGGGCTGGATTACAGGGAACTGGAATGGGGCGGACCGACCGCCATGACGGGCGGAAGAAAAAAGGGAAGAGTGGTGAGCTGGAGCACCTGTCAGAGCTGCACCATTCAACCTTTATTTATCCAAGGAGGGCTCTGCTCCGTCAGCTCCACCCAGATTTACCTGAACCTGTTCACCTGTGAGCCGAGCGGCACGACGGGCTCACATGTCTGTACAGAGCAGCTCCATCAGACCGCTTTAAAATGTGAATGAACTTTGTCTGCTCGGCCAATGAGAACTGTCCACGAAGCCTCGTTCACATACCTCCTATATATTTATGTGTGTGTGTGTGCATACACACACACGTGTATGCAGCTGTACAAACAGTTACAGGCTCATTATTCTGCACCAAAACTGTAAATGAATCGATCCAAGTCATGTATTTTAGTTTTTGTAGTTTTTTGCAGCGGTTGTGTTGACAGCCTCTTCAGTGCCTCAGTTTTTCCACTTCTCTCTGCCAAGAAACACCTGAGACAATAACCAAAGGTGGCTGCACAGCAAGTCCTGTCCTGTTGTGCAGCCCCCCACCCGCTCACCTCCACCCTCACAGTGGAAAAACCTCAGTACACCACGCCAGGCTCTGATCGACTTCCTGTTTTCTGCCTTTATGATGAGGGATGGACTTTAAATCAACTCTGTTAGTGAAGAGGTTAACGTTAATGTTGTTGGTTTGTTCTCCAGGTGTGCGTAACAGGTGTGTTTCTGTGTCTCAGGTGTAAGTGTAACGGTCACGCCAGTGAGTGTGTGAAGAACGGACGAGGACGGCTGGTGTGTAACTGCAAACACAACACGGAGGGCGACGACTGCAACATCTGCAAACCGTTCTACAACGACCGGCCGTGGATGAGAGCGACCGCCGACAACCCCAACGAGTGTCTGCGTGAGTCTGCTTTACTGCACTTACTGCTGCTTTACTGCACCTGCTGCTGCTTTACTGCACCTGCTGCTGCTTTACTGCACCTGCTGCTGCTTTACTGCACTGGTCTGTGGTGGTCTGTGGTGGTCTGTAGTGGTCTGTGGTGGTCTGTGGTGGTCTGTAGTAACTCTCTTCTCATAAATGGAATCAGCAGTTGAAGAAATGAAACTGTAAAATGAGACGCAGGAAGAGACAAATATGGACTGACCCGTAGGTCACATGATGAGGAGTCCGGTCCAGTTCAGTGGTCCCACGCCGTGCAGAGCGGGAAACCGCTGCATTAGTCATGACAGTCTCAGGGGGATTGTGGG
Organism: Nibea coibor; assembly: GCA_023373845.1. NCBI lineage: Eukaryota > Metazoa > Chordata > Actinopteri > Sciaenidae > Nibea > Nibea coibor. The sequence goes on along the minus strand of CM041725.1, from coordinate 676,736 downwards.
AGCTGTAGTTCCTATATCACAGGACAGATGCATGACGAACTGAGGTCATTCCTCCCACAGTCAGTTAATCCTGCAGACTCTAAAAACATGAACGTGCTCGAGTCCAGTTCACCTCATTTAACCTAAATATAACGTGATTACAACGTGTTCTTAACGTGTTCTTAACGTGTTCTTAACGTGTTTTAACCGTCATGCATATAATTCTGAGCTAAGATGAGTTGATGTGAGCTCGCCTTTAACCTGTGACTGTGTGTGTGTCTCAGCCTGCGACTGTAACGGGAAGAGCTCCGAGTGTTACTTCGATAAGGAGCTGTACCGGGCCACGGGTCACGGAGGTCACTGCAGGAACTGTGCCGACAACACCGGAGGTCCGAACTGTGAGCGCTGCCTGGAAAACTACTACAGAGACCAGAGCGGCAGCCGCTGTCTGCCCTGCAGCTGCAACACTGTCGGTGAGTCCAACGTGATCACATGACCAACACAGTACTCTGATTACTCTGAGCGTGTGCGTGTGTGTGTGTGTGTGAGAAATCACTGAAAGCTCTCTGTCCGGTTAAGAAAACACTCAGCAGTGTGTTCAGTCGGTGTGGGGCGTCTGGAATGAACGCTGTGGCTCTGCTGGTTCTACAGAACCGCTGTCTAATCTGAAGCAGCTGTTCCAGCTGTTGCTGTCGGTAATGGTTTGTTAATGGAGCTGATTGTTTGCACGTGGTTGAAGGTTAACACACTGTGTGTGTGTGTGTGTGTGTGTGTGTGTGTGTGTGTGTGTGTGTGTGTGTGTGTGTGTTTTCCCAGGCTCGGAGTCTCCTCAGTGTGACAACAGAGGAATGTGTGCGTGTAAACCGGGAGTGACCGGAGAGAAGTGCGACCGCTGCCAGCCCGGATACCACAGCCTGACGGAGGCCGGCTGCAGGTACACGCTGACCTCAGATCAGCTGATCGCTGACCTCAGATCAGCTGATCGCTGACATCAGATCAGCTGATCGCTGACCTCAGATCAGCTGATCGCTGACCTCAGATCAGCTGAATTTGTCAATAATCAGAATGATCACTGGTCCAAACACTGTTACCCATGATGCATCTCCATGTGCAGGAACATTGCTAAATAAATCCAGAAAAGAAAACATGAAGTAAACGTTACCTTTGTGTTAGTTTAACGTTCCTCATTTAAATGTTTAAAGAGCTCCACGTGTGACCACACAGCGCCCTCTGCTGGAGCACCCTGTGTGGTGTCTCACCTCCCGCCTGTCTCACCTCCTGTCTCTCTCTCTGTCAGGCCGTGTTCTTGCTCGCCCTCTGGCAGCACTCAGGAGTGTGACGTCAACACGGGACAGTGTCGCTGTAAAGAGCACGTGGAGGGCTTCAGCTGCGACAGGTAACACACACACGCTACAGAACATGTGTGACGTCTGCACCACGTCTCTGACAGCAACATGTGCAGCTGATTCAACAGAAACCAGCTGTTTGAGACACACACACACACACACACACACACACACACACAGCAGCTCCATTAAGCTGTCAGCAGGTTTCCATTAACTGTGTGTTCTATATGATGAGGTACAGGTGACAGGTACAGGTGACAGGTACAGGGGAATCGTCAGGTGTTGAGCGTCAGGCGAGCTCGTTAAAGTTCAATGAGACTTTTTATTAATTTAAACTCATTAGAAAATAAAACAGAGCCTTCAAATAAAAGACAGGGACAGGAAGTAGTTTTTGTAGTGTGAAGATTTCATGTTTGAGTCAGTCGATAAGGAAGGAAGGACGGACGGACGGACGGACAGGAGGACAGTGGTGTGATGAGTGTGTAAAGCATTAACCCTCGTCTCTGTCTGTCAGGTGTAAACTGGGCTACTTCAACCTGGACCCGACCAACCCTCAGGGCTGCACGCCGTGCTTCTGCTTCCAGCACTCGTCTGTGTGCGACAGCGCCGAAGGCTTCAGCGTCCACACCGTCAGCTCCTCCTTCCACAGAGGTAACGCCGCCTGCAGGCCGGACACAGGGACACAAAAACCCACCAGACACGTGACCACAGAGGTCAGTGTTGTTAATGTGTGTGTGTGTGTGTGTGTGCGCGCGCGTGTGTGTGTGTGTCAGATGACGAGCAGTGGACTGGTCAGCAGCGTGACGGCTCCAGTGTCCCGGTCCAATGGTCCTCCAGCGGACAGGAAGTCTCCCTCATTTCAGAAGACTACTTCCCCATGTACTTCATAGCCCCAGGTACACACACACACACACACACACACACACACACACACACACACACACACACACACACACACAGGTGTTTAGCTACCTTGAAAGTCCTTGAAAAGTGCTTGATTTTACCCCTGTCACATCGTGACATGTTTTCCCGTGTTTGTGCATCACAGAGAAGTTTTTGGGGAACCAGATGTTGAGTTACGGTCAGAACCTGAGTCTGAGTTTCCGGGTCGACCGGCGGGACACTCGGCTGTCAGCGGAGGATCTGGTTCTGGAGGGATCTGACCTGAGGGTGGCTGTCCCCCTCATTGCCCAGGGCAACGCCTACCCCAACGAGAACATGCAGACATACGTGTTCAGGTGAGACAGAGAGGAACGAGTCGGATCATCTGAGCTGGTCCATTAATCTGGATTCACATGATCACCTGTTAATCCCTGGTTCTGGTTCTGGTTCTGGTTCAGGCTCCATGACAGCACTGATTACCCCTGGAGGCCTCCCATCAGCCACTCAGACTTCCAGAAACTTCTCCACAACCTGACGGCCATCAAGATCCGCGGCACCTACAGCGAGAGGAGTACGAACACACACACACACACACACACACACACACACACACACACACACACACACCTTTTCTCTGTTTATCATTCATTAATGAATTGTCGTCTCCAGGTGCCGGTTACCTTGACGACGTCGCCTTGGTGACGGCGAGGCGTGGTCCAGGTGTGCCGGCCCATTGGGTGGAGCAGTGCACCTGTCCTCAGGGTTACCAGGGTCAGCACTGCGAGCAGTGCACTGTGGGATATCGCCGCGCCCGTCCAGAGCTCGGGGCGTTCAGCACCTGCGAGCCGTGCAACTGTAACGGACACAGCGACGCCTGCAACTCCAACACAGGTGAGAGACAGGTGACAGACAGGTAAGATAGGTGACAGACAGGTGAGACACAGGTGAGACACAGGTGAGACACAGGTGAGACAGGTGACACACAGGTGACAGACAGGTAAGACAGGTGAGACACAGGTGACAGACAGGTGACAGACAGGTAAGACAGGTGACAGACAGGTGACACACAGGTAAGACAGGTGACACACAGGTGAGACACAAGTAAGACACAAGTAAGACAGGTGAGACACAGGTGACAGACAGGTGACACACAGGTAAGACAGGTGACACACAGGTGAGACACAAGTAAGACAGGTGACACACAGGTGACAGAGAGGTGAGACAGGTTTATCTGCAGGTTTAATGACTCATCGTCTGTCTGTCTGTTCAGGAGCGTGCGACTGTCAGGACAACACGGCCGGTTTGAGCTGTGAACGCTGTAAAGATGGTTTCTATGGTGACGCCACCCGGGGGACGTCAGGTGACTGTCAGCCATGTCCCTGCCCGTCCGGAGCGACCTGCGCCGTCGTCCTGAAGACCAGAGAGGTCGTCTGCACCAACTGTCCCACCGGAACCACAGGTACACACCTGAGACGGGCCGTCTGCGTTCCTGGACCTGTCCGGGTCTTGATGTATGATAATCATGTAACCATCCTGTGACGTCACCTGTCTGCAGGTAAACGCTGCGAGCTCTGTGACGACGGTTTCTTTGGCGACCCGCTGGGTCAGAGCGGCCCGGTCCGAGCCTGCCGTGCCTGCAAGTGCAGCGACAACATTGACCCCAATGCTGTTGGCAACTGCAACCGCGAGACCGGAGAGTGCCTGAAGTGCATCCACAACACCGACGGCTTCTTCTGCGACCGCTGCAAGGACGGTTTCTACGGCAACGCCCTCGCCACCAACCTCGCCGACAAGTGCAAACGTAAGAGGAAGTCCTGAGGTTCTGAATAGTTGATGAGTTTTTCTATTCTGATCATTCGTACAAACTTCCTGACCGTCTGACACTTCGTCTGTGGCTCCGCCCCCCTCAGCGTGCTCCTGTTCGCCGTCCGGTACCGTTGGCCGTCAGTCCGCCTGCTCGCAGGTCACCGGTCAGTGTCAGTGCCTTCCCAACGTGGCTGAGCGCGACTGCAGCGCCTGCCAGCCTGGCTTCTTCAACCTGCAGAGCGGCAACGGCTGCGAACGGTCCGTCTCTCCTCTGCTCGCATCACAGTGACGTCACAGTGACATCAGCAGGTGTTAACCTCACCGTTGCTCTCCTCCCGCAGGTGTAACTGTAATCCGATTGGCTCCACCAACGGGCAGTGTGACATCACGACAGGACAGTGCGAGTGTCAGCCCGGCATCACCGGCCTGCACTGCGAGCGCTGCGAGGTCAACTTCTTCGGCTTCGGCTCGTCAGGATGCAAACGTAAGAACGATGACATCATCGCTGTCACGCCGTCTGTGTGTGCGTGTGTGTTGAGCTCTTCCTGTTTTGTGTGTTTGACCTGCAGCTTGCGACTGCGACCCGGAAGGCTCTCAGTCGGGTCAGTGCAAAGAGGACGGGCGCTGCGAGTGCCGTCCCGGCTTCGTCGGCGCTCGGTGCGACATGTGTGAGGAGAACTACTTCTACAACCGCTCGGCGCCGGGCTGCCAGCAGTGTCCTTCCTGCTACAGTCTGGTCAGAGACAAGGTGAGGAAGAGAACCGCAGGATCCGGCCCGTGTGTTCGGGCCTCGTGTTCGGAGATGGTGACAGTTCTTTGTGTCTTCAGGTGAACCAGCAGCGGCAGAAGCTTCACGACCTGCAGACTCTGATCGATAACCTTGGCTCCGGTGAGACGGTCACAGATGAGGCGTTCGAGGACCGACTGAAGGAGGCGGAGCGCGCCATCATGGAGCTGCTGGAGGAGGCTCAGACCAGCAAAGGTAAGTTTTGATTCGGTACTGTGTTGGACCTGCTGCGGCTCCTGAAGTATAACTGATTGATGCAACGTGACCTTTGACCCTTCAGCTGTAGACCAAGGTCTGCTGGACCGCCTGAACAACATCAACAACACGTTGACCACGCAGTGGAACCGGCTGCAGAGCATCCGCAACACGGTGGACGACACCGGCACACAAGCCGACCGCGCCCGCAACAGAGTCCGAGATGCCGAGAGCCTGATCGACCGAGCCCGGCAGGAGCTGGACAAGGCCAAGGACGCCATCAGCAAAGTGGTGAGTGGTGACGTCGATGTGGGCACAGGTACCATCAGTCTAAGCCGACCAAGCCTGAGAGCTTATTAACGGAGCTGACGTTGTCCGCAGGATATCAAACCACCGACCGGTGCCGCAGACCCGAACAACATGACGCTGCTGGCTGAGGAGGCTCGAATGCTTGCCGACAAGTAAGACGACCACGAGACAAACGTTTCTTAGCGTGGTGCCGTTAAAATCAAAGTACAGGCGGCGTCGAGTGTTACGTGTTCGAAATCTCTTCGTCACTTTGTGGTTCTGCTTTTCTCAGGCACAAGATGGACGCCGATCAGATTGAGAAGATCGCCAAAGACGCCAACGACACGTCGACCAAAGCGTACAACCTGCTGCTGAAGACTCTGGACGGAGAGAGCAAGACGAGTCAGGAGATCAACGAGCTCAACAAGAAGTGCGTCAGCCCACAGCTTCCTGTCTGTCCTCGCTGTTAACACACGTTTAAACTAACATCTGCGCTCACCTCTGCTGCCTTCAGGTACAATGACGCGAAGGAGCTCGCCAAGAATCTGGAGAAACAGGCCAACAAGGTTCAGGCCGAGGCGGAAGACGCCGGAGACAAAGCCTTGAAGATCGCCGCCAACCTGACCAGCATCCCACCGCTAGACACCAAGGCTCTGGAGGTGAGCGACGTCCTCTGCTGACGTCAGCGATGATTTTTATGCTTCCTCTGACTTCTTGTTTTGATGAGCGATCTTTGTGTCGTCAGGATGAAGCCAGTAAGATCAAGAAGGAGGCGTCAGACCTCGACAAGCTCATCGACAAGACGGAGAAGGAGTACAACGACCTGAGAGACGACCTGAAGGGCAAAGAGCAGGAAGTGCGCAAACTGCTGGAGAAAGGCAAAAGTGAGCAGCAGGTACGTGGACCTCCATCTACTTCCTGTCCGTGCGCTAAGCTAAATGCTGCTAACATCAAACAAAACATGTAAAAACAGACAAAGTTCTCAGCGCTGATGTTGTCGTGGTCGTTGATGTTGGCGTCTGGTTCCTGTCTGACAGACCGCAGATCAGCTGTTGGCTCGAGCAGACGCTGCCAAAGCTTTGGCTGAGGAGGCGGCGAAGAAGGGTCAGTCGACCTTCAAGGAGGCCGAGAGCATCCTGGAAGACCTCCGAGGTAAAGTGTTTAATGTTTGTTAAAGGTTTGTCGATGGTTTGTCGATGGTTTGTTTGTCAGATGTTTCTTCAGGATGATTTTTTTGTGAAAACTTTGAAACGTCTTCGTCATCTCACGTCTTTTTTTTCCGTTTCCTTCGTGACTTCCTGCAGACTTCGACAGGAGGGTCAACGACAACAAGACCGCAGCTGAGGAAGCCATGAAGAAGATCCCGGCCATCAACGCCACCATCATGGCCGCCAACGAGAAGACCAGGCAGGCGGAGGCGGCACTCGGCAACGCGGCCGCTGACGCCAAAGAGGCCAAGATGAAGGCGGAGGATGCCGAGAGGATCGCCAGCAACGTGCAGAAGGTACGACGGGACGGAGGCGACGACCTGCTGCAGGTGCGGCGCTTTCAGGTTCATCGTGCTCACTGTTGACTCGTGTCCTCGCAGGGCTCCGCCAAGACCAAGGAGGACGCAGAGAAGGCCTTCCAGGACACCAACAAGCTGGACGACGAGGTCAGCAACATGATGGACCAGCTGAGTGCCGCCGAGCAGGAGCTGGCCAAGAAGAAGGCGGACGCCGACCAGGACATGATGATGGCGGGAATGGTACGAGCCGGTTCGGTTCTGCTTTGATGGAGACGTGATGAAGGGCTCCAAATAATCTGTTTCCTGTTTCCTGTCCTGCAGGCGTCAGACAACGCCAAGGAGGCCGAGGGCAACGCCCGCAAGGCCAAGAGCGCCGTGAAGACGGTCCTGAGCACCATCACCGCCCTGCTGGATCAGCTGGGTAAGACCAGCCGACGGCGTTTGTATCCTAACAGGAAGTCTGATCGATCGACGGCGGCCACAAGGATCATGTGATTAAACGTTTGTGTCCTCCGCAGGAAACATCGACAAGGTGGACCTGAGCAAACTGAACGAGATCGACGAGTCCTTGAAGAGCGCCAAGGGCAAGATGGCGAACAGCGAGCTGGACAGGAAGCTCGCGGAGCTGAACGACGTGGCGCGCACTCAGGAGGACATGATCAACAACTACGACCTGCAGATCCGCGAGATCCGCGCCGACATCGACAACCTCATCGACATCAAGAACACGTTACCCGAGGGCTGCTTCAACACGCCGTCTCTGGAGAGGCCTTAACCCCGCCCTCCTCCTCCTCCTCTGACACGCCCCCTTCACGTCTAACACTCGGCCAACACGCCAACTTTTACCAAAAGTTTTTTAATCTTTGTTTTTCTTTTCCGACTTTCAAACCTTCAAACCACGTTCACGTTTTTCAGAAGAGAAGCAGCTTTTTTTTTGTTTGTTTTCTGTTTCGTCTTTGCCGCCGTGACGCCGTGACGTGGTTACGGTAGAATGAACTAAGCGGCGCAGAGAAGCCGTGCAGAGCGGTCGAAGACCCTCGAAAAACCAAGAACCACAAACCCGACGTGACTGCACCCGTCTGACCCGCAGGAGGAAGTCTCACCGACACACACAGGAAGCTCCGCAACGCCTCGCGGAGCGTCCGCTCGTTTCCCATCATGCCTTGGGACACTTTACGCAGTTTTCAGCTGAACGTGGCGGCTCGCTGTCAGAGCGCCGCCGCCCTCGGCGTCTTGTTTTGTTTTTTACACCAATCATGTTTTCAGAAGCCACACAGTGAAGGAACCCTCCCGTCTTTCCTTCTTCCTCTCTCCCAAAGCTTCGAGCCGACAGACAGCAGAGGAAGACTTCTTCTTCTTCTGCTCTTCATCAGTATTCACGCCTTTAACGGCGCCGCAGACGAAGCCTCTGAAGTCGAACGATGACTCAGCACGGCGGTTGTGTTCACCGTGCCGAGTCATCCACGGTCGCACGCGTCGGATCGTCGCGGTCGGCGTTCTGTTTGACCTCCGCGGCTCCGTCGGCGCGTCACCAGCGGTCAGACGTCACTTCCTGTCTGATGTTTTTTAACACTCCATGTTTGGTCGTCGTCAGAAGCCGCTGCTCGTCTCTCGTTAACACGTTTCCTCCAGGCTAAATCAACACTATGCAACTTTGTACATTTTGCGTAGCGAGAACTTTATCTGATACACTGGTGCTAATAATTATTTCAAATGTTATATTTTTGTGTGAATGTTTTTTATTAAGACACAGAGTGAGGACTTTTGTTATTTGTGTAAATATGCTTCAATGATTCAGGTTGGCTGATTTAAACAAACTCCAACAAGCAGCCACAAAAAGTTTGATCACAATCAAATCAACTGAGACCTCCAGGTAAAATATATATAAATATCTATGATACGTCTGTGGTATGTTATTATAATATGCTTGCTTGTATACAAGGCTCCATGTTGCTGCCTCGTAGCGATGCCAATATTTCATTTGTGTTTTATTGATTGTGGATTTTCACGTTAATTCAACCTAACTGAATATTTTGTGTTTGACCCTTTGTATGGAGCTCGGCGAGCTCAGCCACGCGTTGCTTCAGTAGTTAACGTTTTAATTAGTGTTTTGTGCCTTAATATAAAGTAATCACAGCCCGACGAGGGCGTCCACGTTTTTATTTCACGTCCCCGTCGTCCTCGCTCCCTCACGCCGTCTCCTCGCGTCGGTACTGAAGCAGGGTCTCTTTAAAGCCAGGTCCTGAACAGACAGCCAATCAGCACGCAGCTCACCTGGACTCTTACTGACGTTTGCCTCCATCCAGACGGCCGTGCGTCCGGCCTGCAGGGGGCGCAGCGCGCACAGACATGATGTATAAACAGTATTTTAAGTTATGATGTACCACTTATTTGTCCTGTAATCTGTTGATGTAGACGCTGGTGTGTGCGTGCTGCACAGCCTGCAGGACGACGCTGCGCCGTGTGTCCTGTCGTCGTCACGGTGACCGCCCTGTGTGGACCTGAGTGACCCTGTTTGCTCCCATGATGTGCCTGTAAATCCAAACTTAACATTTCAATAATAAAAGTTACTACAGGAAGCGGTCTGTGAACGCCTCGTGTGTCTCTGCTCTCCTCCTGTGGTTCACGCACACACACCACGGCTGAGCTACATGCTAACATTAACCAACCAACTGAACACCCCTCACCACACACTCCCCTCCCAGCCATGAAGGAGAAGCTGCAGTGGGCAGGTCCTTTTTAGATCTGCAGGCAGTGTTTGATTTGTCTGTTCTGGGCTCCCGTAGAAACATAAGCAGCTACCTCCATGGCTGCAGAACAGCAGTCTGTCTCATGAAGGTTCCTCGCTGAGGAGAGCTGACTGAATCCTCTGACTGAAGGAAAGGAGCTTCAGTGCTTCCTTTATTGTCTCCTTTAGCATAGGACACGCCGCAGCATCCTTTAGGAAAGGAGAGGAGGCGATGCTTCCTGTTCAAACTGTTTGGAACTGTGCCATCCAGCGTCCTGCAGATCATCATGAAGCTGATACATCTCTAACATGTTTCTGTCTGAGTGGACCGGAGGGAGCGACCAGACCAGGTAACGACAGAGGATCCAGGAAGTATCTCAGATGAGCGTTTGTAGTCCATCTTCTGGACTTTGTAGTTTTACCACAGATCACGTCAATAACATTCACCGTCGCTTCATGACGGAGTCTGAGTGTGAGAGCAGTCCACTTCTCCTACCTCCTTACCACCTCTCCTTCTTTCCTTACCACCTCTCCTTCACGTCTCAGAGACTACGTCCAGGTTTTAGACAGTCTGCGGGGACGTCACAGAGACTACGTCCAGGTTTTAGACAGTCTGCAGGGACGTCACGGAGACTACGTCCAGGTTTTAACAGTCTGCGGGGACGTCACAGAGACTACGTCCTGTTAGATTAGTCCCCGGACATCTTCACATTGTCAGAGCTGCCCTCTAAATAAAGTTTGTCAGTGGTGGCGTAGCTGAAGAAGAAAGTTCACGTCACACCTGTCCTGTCACACCTGTCCTGTCACACCTGTCTGAGGTGTGGCCTGCATCAGTTTTCTTTTTACGTGTTAGCGTGTTAGCATGTTAGCATGTTATGTGCACAGTAGCATGAAGTCTGATCGTGCTAAGGTTAGCATGCTGTAGTCACGTGATTCTATGTTCAGACTCATAAACTTTATTGTTTGTAGTTAATAATGAAACTCGTTCTCTCAATAAAGTTTTTGACAGGATGAAGAGCAGAGTGACTGACACCTGCCAGGTGAACCGGTCCAGCAGGTCCAGCAGGTCCAGAATATGATCAGACACACTGAAAGTGCGTGACCTTTGACCCCCAGGCTGCATTATGCTCAGGATACATAAACATGTTATATGTGTCATGTATGTTTCATACAGAGACATTCCAGGATCATACATATAAAACATCACCACACGTGACCAGCAGGTGGAGCCAGAGAGACGCTCCTCTGTCCACAGGAGGAAGGAGACGAGGAGACGAGGAGACAAGGAGACAAGGAGACGAGGAGACAGAAATACTTTTACTGAAGTAACAATACTTCAGTTCCACTGTATTTTTATACTGTGTCATTAGTACTTATAATGTACTTTAACTGTACTTGTACTGTAGTTGTTCTATAGCTGTACTATATACTTGTACTGTGTTTTAACTGTAGTTGTACTGTGGTTGTACTTGTAGTATAATTCTACTCTGGTTGTACTGCATTTAGACTGTACTTGTACCTTTTACTGTATCTTGTACTCTAAGTACTCTTACTGTAGTTTTACTATAGCTGTACTGTATTTAAACTGTTCTTGTACTCTTACAGTATTGTACTACTGTACTCTTACTGTAGTTGTACTTGTACTCTTGCTGTAGTTGTACTTGTACTCTTACTGTCGTTGTACTTGTACTCTTACTGTAGTTGTACTTGTACTCTTGCTGTAGTTGTACTTGTACTCTTGCTGTAGTTGTATTTGTACTCTTACTGTAGTTGTACTTGTACTCTTGCTGTAGTTGTACTTGTACTCTTACTGTAGTTGTATTGGTACTCTTACTGTAGTTGTACTTGTACTCTTATTGTAGTTGTACTTGTACTCTTACTGTAGTTGTACTTGTACTCTTACTGTCGTTGTATTGGTACTCTTACTGTAGTTGTACTTGTACTCTTGCTGTAGTTGTGCTTGTACTCTTACTGTAGTTGTATTGGTACTCTTACTGTAGTTGTACTTGTACTCTTACTGTAGTTGTACTTGTACTCTTGCTGTAGTTGTACTTGTACTCTTACTGTAGTTGTACTTGTACTCTTGCTGTAGTTATACTTGTACTCTTACTGTCATTGTACTTGTACTCTTACTGTAGTTGTACTTGTACTCTTACTGTAGTTGTACTTGTACTCTTGCTGTAGTTATACTTGTACTCTTACTGTCATTGTACTTGTACTCTTACTGTAGTTGTACTTGTACTCTTACTGTAGTTGTACTTGTACTCTTACTGTAGTTGTACTTGTACTCTTGCTGTAGTTGTACTTGTACTCTTACTGTAGTTGTACTTGTACTCTTACTGTAGTTGTACTTGTACTCTTGCTGTAGTTATACTTGTACTCTTACTGTCATTGTACTTGTACTCTTACTGTAGTTGTACTTGTACTCTTACTGTAGTTGTACTTGTACTCTTACTGTAGTTGTACTTGTACTCTTGCTGTAGTTGTACTTGTACTCTTACTGTAGTTGTACTTGTACTCTTGCTGTAGTTATACTTGTACTCTTACTGTCATTGTACTTGTACTCTTACTGTAGTTGTACTTGTACTCTTACTGTAGTTGTACTTGTACTCTTGCTGTAGTTGTACTTGTACTCTTACTGTAGTTGTACTTGTACTCTTGCTGTAGTTATACTTGTACTCTTACTGTCATTGTACTTGTACTCTTACTGTAGTTATACTTGTACTCTTACTGTCATTGTACTTGTACTCTTACTGTAGTTGTACTTGTACTCTTACTGTCGTTGTATTGGTACTCTTACTGTAGTTGTACTTGTACTCTTGCTGTAGTTGTACTTGTACTCTTATTGTAGTTGTACTTGTACTCTTGCTGTAGTTGTACTTGTACTCTTATTGTAGTTGTACTTGTACTCTTATTGTAGTTGTACTTGTACTCTTGCTGTAGTTGTACTTGTACTCTTATTGTAGTTGTACTTGTACTCTTACTGTAGTTGTACTTGTACTCTTACTGTAGTTGTACTTGTACTCTTGCTGCAGTTGTAGTATAGCTTGTACTCTAAGTACTCGTACAGTAGTACTCGGTGTGAGTACTTCACCTTCTGCTCGTCCTTCACTCAGACTTCGATGCGCGTCCTCGCGTCTTGTCTCGCGGGAGCGCGCCTGGCCGCGGGCTCGTGCACGCGTGTGTCGGTGAGGGGCAGTCAGCCGGAGACCACACCGGGAGTCCGCTCACTTCCAGCGGCTCACTCAGGAGTTAGCAGCCGCTCCTCGGTGGATGTTTCTGCTCCCCGCTCGTCCCGGACGCCGGTGTGTTGGAAGTTTAAAGCCCGCTAAGCTAACCTGGAGAGCGGAACAATGAGGCAGAGCCAGCCGGGCTGCCGGACCGCCGCCGGCTGCCTCAGCTAACGGCTAGCTACACGCAGCGAAAGTGTCCCGTGACGGACCGTTACCGACTTTTACCGCCTCGGCGGCTCGTTTCAACTCTTGGACTCAGGTTTCCAGCCTTACCGGACACTTCTGGACGGCTTCCCTCTAACACTGAAGTTTTTACGGTTCGGCTATGGAGACCGACTCTGTGGCAGGCGACGTGGACTCTCTGCACGGCGGACTGAGCCTCCTGGACCCCCTGGTGGACCGGATCCTGGTGGACGCCGTCTCACAGCAGCAGGGATGGCTCCGAGTTTACGGTAAGAAAAGCGGACACACACAGAGGGGTGGGTCGGTGTGGGGGCGGTACCGACCTCCAGAACTTAGCCGGTCTCATTACCGGAGTGAGCAGGTAGTCCGGAGAGTTGTTACCGTGGGGAGAGCCAGGTGAGCCGGGCCGAGGCCGAGGTCATGGCGGCCACTGGCCGGCTGTGAGACCGGAGCTCCTCTGCGGGCTGATGGAGGGTCCAGCCCGGTGCGCAGGTCAGAGGTCACAGCACTACTGCGGCTCAGAAACAGTCTGACATGGGTCCTCAGTCCACTTTAGTCCACCTCAGTCCACTTCGAACCACTTTAGTCCACCTCAGTCTACTTCAGTCCACTTTAGTCCACCTCAGTCCACTTTAGTCCACTCTGAACCACTTTAGTCCACCTCAGTCCACTTTAGTCCACTTTGAACCACCTCAGTCCACTTTAGTCCACTTCGAACCACTTCAGTCCACCTCAGTCCACTTCAGTCCACTTTAGTCCACTTTAGTCCACCTCAGTCCACTTCGAACCACTTTAGTCCACCTCAGTCCACTTCAGTCCACTTTAGTCCACTTCAGTCCACTTTAGTCCACCTCAGTCCACTTTAGTCCACTTTAGTCCACCTCAGTCCACTTCGAACCACTTTAGTCCACCTCAGTCCACTTCAGTCCACTTTAGTCCACCTCAGTCCACTTTAGTCCACTTCGAACCACTTCAGTCCACCTCAGTCCACTTCATACCACCCCAGTCCACTTTAGTCCATCTCAGTCCACCTCAGTCCACTTTAGTCCACCTCAGTCCACTTTAGTCCACCTCAGTCCACTTTAGTCCACTTCAAACCATCTCAGTCAACTTCAGTCCACCTCAGTCGACTTCAGTCCACCTCAGTCTACCTCAGTCCACTTTAGTCCATCTCAGTTCACTTTAGTCCACTTCAAACCAGCTCAGTCCACTTTAGTCCATCTCAGTCGACTTCAGTCCACCTCAGTCCACTTTAGTCCACCTCAGTCCACTTTAGTCCACCTCAGTCCACTTTAGTCCACTTCAAACCATCTCAGTCAACTTCAGTCCACCTCAGTCCACTTTAGTCCACCTCAGTCAACTTTAGTCCACTTCAAACCAGCTCAGTCCATTTTAGTCCACCTAGTCCACTTCAGACCACCTTAGTCCGCTTTAGTCCATCTCAGTCCACTTCAGACCACTGGTTTACGGTTTACATGAAGATTTAAGGCGGTTTACATGAAGATTTAAGGCGGTTTACATGAAGATTTAAGGTGGTTTACATGATGATTTAAGGTGGTTTACATGATGATTTAAGGCGGTTTACATGAAGATTTAAGGTGGTTTAATGTAATATGAGCAGCTCATTTGTCTTTGTGATTAATGACCTTCGATCATTAAACGTCTTGTTCAGTTACTGGACCAGAGCAGCTGATCGATTATCAGAATATTAATGAATAATGAAGCAGCTTCATTGATCCAGCAGCAGCATGTACACACACGTAAAGATTTAAAATCATGACGTGTTCATCACCTGGACAGACTCTGTCACATGTTCGTCTCAGTCTGTGTCTGAGCTAACACACACACACACACACACACCTGAAGGTATCAGATGCACAGGTGTCCACATGTGACCATTCACAGACGATGTCAGTGTCGGTGGTTCTGGTCGGGCTGTAGTTTGTGTTCTGACCCTGTTGGACCTGCAGACTGATCTGACCCGCGCGTCAGACTGAACGTTGTTGACATGACGGGTCATGGTGAAGACCTGAACACAAGCTGCGGTTGTCTTTGTTCCCACGCCCCTGAACGCAGCACTGGAATCTATGGAAGCAGGGCCGTGCCCCCCTCCACCCCTCCACCCCTCCACCCCCCGGTGTTGGTGCAGCGTGATGTCAGCAGCCGGTTTGTGCCGCTGATCTCACCCAGCTGGACTCCGGCTGCTCGCCGCCGTCCTGCGGCTCACATTCCTCAAATAGACTCAACAATGGCTGCCGCGCTGCCTTCAGGGACACCTCAGCGAGGAAACGCACACATCACGCCTACGTGTCGTCACAGATGAGGTCACAGATGAGGTCACAGATGAGGTCTTCATTAGTTCTGTTCCATTTGTATTTTTAAATATTATTTATAATTATTGAAGTCAGAGATTTGGGCCATGAAGTTTACTAAACTGAAATATTAAATCAAAAATATCACAGAGGCAAAAGAAATTGCTCGGCGGCTGTCAGAGATGGTGAGGCGTTACCGTGACGCAAGAAAGCTCTAAAGATGATGTCATGATGATGTCATGATGATGCATTTCTCTGCATGTTCTGAAACGACTTTAATCTGAATAATTAACAAACTCCTTTAAACATTTAAAAATCATTTTAATTTTATTCAGATGAAGAAATAAACTTTGATTTGTTGTCATTATATTTGAATTTGTGACGACTCCAGCTGAAGATTATTTAAATGAATTCATTAAAAACATTAAACATCAGATTTAATTATACAATAAATATAAATAATCCATAATTTAGTTTCAGCCTGATACGTCCAGACAGAGCAGCTCAAACGTGATTTTCTGTGTCGACGTCTGAGGACGTGACAACGTCTCAGAGTCTCAGAGACCAGGACAGCTCCTCCATCTGTTTTGGGTGAAGCTTGGCAGCCTTCAGATGTTTGAGCTGACGGAGGCCCGCTGAGGATTTCAGCCGTTATATTGGACGGGGACTGAGGGATTGTGGGATTTGTTGTCTTCAGACCAATTCACACCTGAAAGTCCTCACGAGACGTTTGTTTGAGACTGCAAAGATTCAGTCTGCAAGACTAAAACCTGGGCGGAGTCTCCGTGACGTTCCTGAAGACAGATTCTCTTGAATCAGTAGGCCTGGTGCAGATGAACTGGTTCTGGTCCGTGTGGTTCTGGTCCGTGGTGGTCTCAGGACAATGGGGGATGGTCAGTGGAGGAAATGGAAAGTTCCTTCTGGGCTGGTCGGTCTCTGAACAGGATTTCCTGTCTGACGTCTATTTCAGGAGCTCAGTGGAAAAACAGTCGAGGGTCACATGACCTGCGACGACCAATGAGGACGTCTGTGATTATCAAGATGATAAATCAGTGGAGGTGTGTGTGAGCTGTGTGTGTGTGTGTGGTGTGTGTGTGTGTGAGCTGTGTGTGAGCTGTGTGTGTGTGTGTGGTGTGTGTGTGTGTGAGCTGTGTGTGTGTGTGAGCGGTGTGTGTGAGCTGTGTGTGTGAGCTGTGTGTGTGAGCTGTGTGTGTGTGTGTGAGCTGTGTGTGTGTGTGTGTGTGAGCTGTGTGTGTGTGTGTGAGCTGTGTGTGTGTGTGTGTGTGAGCTGTGTGTGTGTGTGAGCTGTGTGTGAGCTGTGTGTGTGTGAGCTGTGTGTGTGTGTGAGCTGTGTGTGTGAGCTGTGTGTGTGTGTGAGCTGTGTGTGTGTGAGGTGTGTGTGTGTGTTCTGTTGTTAGAGTTTTGCGAGGTCACTCTGGTTTCTTCTTCCTGTTTGAGTCGGTGTTAGATATCAGGCTCCTGCAGGAAGTAATCCGATTACTTGACGTGATGTAAACACGTTGGTGGCTGACGGTGAACAGCGTCAGTCTGACTGGTCACATGACGTGGCTTCATGAGGTCCAGGTGTTATGATGTCACAGCCTTCACCTTGTTGATGTGAGCTGTGATGTTTGGGGGCGTGGCCTCGGCTCACTTTGAACTTCCTGTCTGTGTCCTCACATCGTGACGGCAGCAAAGACTTGTGGGAGATTTACCCAGCATTCCTGAGGGCGGCGTCCTGCCTGTGCTCATTTATCGGCCTCTTCATGGCCGCTGGTTATTTTTAGCAGCTGCTGGTTTCCTGCAGGACAGAGACGAGGAGTGGACACAGAGGAGCCTGGTCTGGTCTGGTCTGGCTTGGCCTGGTCTGGCCTGGGTTAAAGAAGCTCCAGAGCTCCTGCTCAGGTGAATGTGCAGGTGTGAAACAGTCAGTCAGCTGATGTGAGAGGTGTGAATGAGTCTGAGTCTCTGTGGAGTCGAAGCTTCCTGTCTCTGCTGACAACTCACTCATCTCCATGACAACCGAGCAGCTGCGTACGGGAAGATCCTGGGCAGAGAGCCGGGCCTCGCCGGGCCTCGGTGGGCCATGGTGGGCCTGATCTCCAGCCCGGTCAATATTTCACTCAGGTGACTGTTTCATGGTGCTCGAGGTCGCCACATCATGAGAGACAACAGCTGACTCAGACAGTCTCAGTCTCAGTCTGTGTTGGCAGGTCAGAGGAGGACTCCTCATGGATTCCTCGGCTTAGCCTGCTCGGGTCTTAGCTCTGACCTACATGCAGCGTTGTCGTGGACACCGGGCGCCTCGTTATCCAATCAGCACTGACATGTAGGTCACCGAGGACGGCAGAGAGTTTAAAGACTGACTGACAGGGAGGAGGAGGTCCTCACGGTCTGTTCACACTCTGACCTTTGACCTTTAACCTGTCACGTGACTCAGGCTGGATGACTGACAGCTGAAAGCGTCACGTGTAAACACAAACCACCTTGTTTGCATATGAATCCACATGCAGAGTGAGTCCTACTTCCTCCGTCCTCGTCTCCTCGTCTCCTCGTCTCCTCGTCTCCTCCTTCATGAAGCGTGTGTCATAAACAAAAAACACAGACGCATCCATGCGGCGCCATGGCAACAGCCTCCTCGTCGAGTGTGTCGGTAACGAGCTCCGAGCGGCTCGCTCAGTCTTCACATGTTTGCACGTCCGTCTGCAGTTTCAGTTTCTCTCAGGGGAAACCACAGTCTGCTGCTCCGCCGTGTGCTGCGCTCTGATTGGCCGGCCTTAAAACAAACTTGGTGGCTTCACTTCCTCCCAGGAAGACAGTCAGCAGCAGCCCGTTGAGAAAGAGCGACGCACGAGCAGCACGACCCGTCCACATGAAGTCCACCTGATCGCCTCCTCGGCCCGCTCTCTGGACTGAAATGTGTTGTTAAGGTGGAATGACCGTGGACTGAAGCGTCCCATTAAGGTGGAATGACACAGCTGTCGACAGCTGTTTGACCTCCATTTGCTCGCTGCTGCCTCTGCCTGCAGGAAGTTGGCGTGTGCTGGACTATGAGTGGGCGTAGACCTCCGCCCGAGGGCTGCGAGGATCCGATCCAGGGCCCCCGTCAGGCCTCGCGGCGCTGGCACCGTTACAGGAAGTCCTGGCAGAGGTCCGACCCCCAGCCTGCTCCTGAGCAGCCATTGGACAGATACAGGTGGAGGACATCTGCCTGCCTGGCAGCCAGAGAGCCTCTCCACCTGCGGCTGTTCAGCCTGCCGAGGTTCAACACCGCCCAGGACGACCGGGCCGGAGATGAGGCCCAGGAAGGCCCGACGAGGCCCGGCTCTCTGCGCAGGATCTTCCCGTACTTCAGGTCCATGTCTGAGCCCGGAGCGAGCGGCGGGCCGGCGAGGTCGGCAGTCAGGAAGGTGGGATCAGACGCCGAGCGGAGGACTCCCTCCATCAGCAGCTTCCTCAGCTCGTTCTCTCGGAGGATCAGCAGAGTCCTCAGAGACGGGCCAGAACCTGAAGGAGGAGAGTCCGGTAGGAGACGTCACATGTTCACATCTGACACAAGGCATGATGGGAAAGTGTGTGACCGTTAAAATGTTAGATGTTTGTCTCCGTGATGATGTCATGAGCTGCAGCTTTAGCTGGTTTTGGTCTCAGACCGCCGGTCCAGAACGGTCCAGTAGAAACAGGTCGAGTTGTCTCTGTCCACAAACATGAAGAGGAGTTGACGGATGAATCATCCAGTCCTGGTTCTTAACTCATGTTTGGAGTTTGTAGTAGCAGTGTTGTCTGGTTCTGGTTCTGGTCCTTTAAAGGTCCAGTGTGTCAGAGGCTGAGCAACCTCTGCAGGTCAAACCCGTCCAGTTTGTCATGTACGTGTTCCGTGTTTTAGCAGTGATGGAGTCACCGGCTGAATGTTTTGTTCTTGTGTCGATAACGATGCAGGACGATCAAAACCGCGACGTGCAGTTTCAGAGAGTTTCTCCTCAGCGTCCA
>CM041725.1:545000-652500 GCA_023373845.1 Nibea coibor | reverse complement strand
CACACACAGACACACACACACACACACACACACAGACACACACACACACACACACAGACACACACACAGACACACACACACACACACACACACAGACACACACACACACACACACAGACACAGACACACACACACACACACACACAGACACACACACACACACACAGACACACACACAGACACACACACAGACACACACACACACACACACACACAGACACACACAGACACACACACACACACAGACACACACACACACACACACACACACACACACACAGACACACACACACACACACACACAGACACACACACAGACACACACACACACACACAGACACACACACACACACACACACACATTTAAATCTACATTTCTGATCATTCGACTTTTTTTTCTTCGTCATTCCTTAATTCAGATGGACTGACTGAGTTACTTAGTTACTGGATGTATTTAATGTGTTTACTTCAGGTTCAGACATGAAGTTTGTTCTTGGACTTTATTTTGAAAGTCAGAGTTGTGTGTGCTGTCCTGTTACTCTGATTAACACTTTGTAATCTGAGTACATTCTTCGCTAACGAGCAGCTCGTTACTCATGAACTGTGGTGGTGTGTTCACTGACCTCCGAACACAAACAAACTACAGTTTCCATGAAACCTTTCAGCTCTGCGGCTCCTCTGACAGGAAGTGACCTCTGACCTCTGACAGCTCTGCCGGGTGCGGCCCAGTCCGTTTTGCTCAGGAACCGCCGTGAGGAGAGCTGTTCGAATCCTCTGACTGAAGGAAAGGAGCTTCAGTGCTTCCTTTATTATCTCCTTTAGCATAGGATACACGGAGCATCCTTTAGGAAAGGAAAGGAGGTGACGCCGGCCCACAATTCCTTGCGGCAGCGACAGAAAATCGGCGCACCGTTCACAACCAGAAACATGGGTGTGTTTAAACAGTGTGACAGCCTGCAGCAGAGCGTGTGAACATGAACACGCGTGTCGATCATGAAGTGTGTCCTGCTGCGTTCACACACAGTACAAACTGTTTGCTAACATGTTTCTATCTGAGTGGACAGGTGAGCGACCAGACCAGGTAACAACAGAGGATCCAGGAAGTATCTCAGATCTCTCCCCACATCACGTCGTCATTTTTACTTCCTCGTCCTGATCAGGTGGAAGTGTGGAGACACAGCGCCCTCTGCTGGTTCAACTTCCTGTTTGCAGCTGCTTTCAAATACTTTAGATAGTTTAGGCCAGTGGGGTCCAACCTGAGGGGCCAGGCCCTGCAGATGGTCACCAGATGATTCATGGGATCCCACAGACTGTCTAAAACCTGGACGTAGTCTCTGTGACGTCCTACAGACTGTCTAAAACCTGGACGTAGTGTCTGAGACGTCCTGCAGACTGTCTAAAACCTGGACGTAGTCTCTGTGACGTCCCGCAGACTGTCTAAAACCTGGACGTAGTCTCTGTGACGTCCTACAGACTGTCTAAAACCTGGACGTAGTCTCTGTGTGTATTCTAACCCGTCTCTCTTGTCTCAGACATTAAAGGTCCTCCGGCTCACCGGTTCTCCTGCGGTCAGAGTCCGTACACCGACAGCGGTGCCTGGGACAGGAAGTTCTGCATCCTGACGGACAGCCAGCTCATCCTGCTCAACAAGGATGATGAGGTCAGATTTCTTTTTTTCTGTAGGATGAACTGATGATTGGACTGGACCGGTCCTGTGTGGATCTCTGCATGGTCTATGTTGGTTCTGTCTGTGGACACTGGCTGGTTTTGTTCGGAACGAATCGGACCAGGTGTCAGACATGAATGGTTCTGTGTGATGGTCAGTTAAATACTTCAAAACTTCAAGCTTTGAGTTTTTATTTGTTTACTCTGTCAACAGACCCTTGAAATCCTTGAATGTTTATGAATTAGGCCTTTAAGGTTTATGAAAATCAGCTCATTGAAAGTCCTTGAATTTATAGATTTGTTCAGGAGTGTTCAGGAACACTCTCAGTGATAAACAGTGTCATGGTGGGTCCTTAAATTTAAGGACAGTGGGCCTGGAAAAGTCTTTGAAAAGCCCCCCCTCTCCTCCCCCCTCAGGCTGCAGGGGATCCTCAGGAGAGCCCGACGGACTCGTCCAAAGGTCGGAGTCTCCGCAGGACCGTCAGCGTCCCCTCAGAGGGACAGTTCCCAGAGTTCCCAGCAGAGGGCGCCGCCATGTTAGGTAAGCACCAGAAGGGGGAGGGAGGGGCATGGTCTCCATGGCAACGACAAACTGTTGATGGTGCTGTGAGCTGGAAAAACCAGGAAGTGAAGCTCAAAAGTGCTGAACCGTGTGTGTGTGCTGTGTGTGTGTGTGTGTGTGCTGTGTGTGTGTGTGTGTGTGTGTGTGTGTGTGTGTGTGTGCTGTGTGTTTGTGTGTGTGTGTGTGTGTGTGTGTGTGTGTGTGTTTGTTTGTGTGTGTGTGTGTGTGTGTGTGCTGTGTGTTAAAGTCAGAAACTTGCAAATAAGCATTTTGTTTCACTCCATGGAATATCCTGGAATATCCTGGAATCCTACAGTTCCCATAGTGCAACAGGACAGTGTCTCTTTCATGATTTCATTTGTCCTCTTCAGGACGTAGCTGTTGGTTTGTCTTCAGGACGTAGCTGTTGGTTTGTCTTCAGGACGTAGCTGTTGGTTTGTCCTCTTCAGAACGTAGCTGTTGGTTTGTCTTCAGGACGTAGCTGTTGATTTGTCTTCAGAACGTAGCTGTTGGTTTGTCTTCAGGACGTAGCTGTTGGTTTGTCTTCAGGACGTAGCTGTTGGTTTGTCTTCAGGACGTAGCTGTTGGTTTGTCTTCAGGACGTAGCTGTTGGTTTGTCCTCTTCAGGACGTAGCTGTTGGTTTGTCTTCAGGACGTAGCTGTTGGTTTGTCCTCTTTAGGACGTAGCAGGTGGATGTTTTCCTCTGCTGTCATGATGAGGCGTTCGGGTGCAGCGTGTAATTTCCCGGCTCTGTGTGGGAGCGTCTCTGAGCAGGGAATGTGTGGAGGACAAAGCATGCAGTGTCCGTCCGTCCATCTGAAGGAGCTGCACTGACCCTGCTGCCCCCCGTGGGAGGCTGCTGAGCTCAGGGGATTCCCACCCAGAGCCGCAGGGGTCCAGAACTGGCTTCACACATGAGCTCTGGGACCGGACCGGACCGGACTGACATCATATCAGTTCATTGATCAGTTATTGGACTTGGAGACACACACACACACACACACACACACACTCTCATTCATTCACTGACCTCCTTTACCCCCCCGCCCCCAGGGGAGGTTATTTATATGTTAATCTACCTATTCTGCCCACACAGGCTCCAACAACCAGTTCAGACTGGGCCAGGACTGAGTTTATACTGGGTTTCATGCTGGGTTTATACTGGGTTTGATGCTGGGTTTATACTGGGTTTGATGCTGGGTTTATACTGGGTTTGATGCTGGGTTTATACTGGGTTTGATGCTGGGTTTATACTGGGTTTATACTGGGTTTGATGCTGGGTTTATACTGGGTTTATACTGGGTTTGATGCTGGGTTTGATGCTGGGTTTATACTGGGTTTGATGCTGGGTTTATACTGGGTTTGATGCTGGGTTTATACTGGGTTTATACTGGGTTTATACTGGGTTTGATGCTGGGTTTATACTGGGTTTATACTGGGTTTATACTGGGTTTGATGCTGGGTTTATACTGGGTTTGATGCCGGGTTTATACTGGGTTTATACTGTGTTTATACTGGGTTTGATGCTGGATTTATACTGGGTTTTATGCTGGGTTTATACTGGGTTTGATGCTGGGTTTATACTGGGTTTATACTGGGTTTATACTGGGTTTGATGCTGGGTTTATACTGGGTTTGATGCTGGGTTTATACTGGGTTTGATGCTGGGTTTATACTGGGTTTATACTGGGTTTGATGCTGGGTTTATACTGGGTTTGATGCTGGGTTTGATGCTGGGTTTATACTGGGTTTGATGCTGGGTTTATACTGGGTTTGATGCTGGGTTTATACTGGGTTTATACTGGGTTTATACTGGGTTTGATGCTGGGTTTATACTGGGTTTATACTGGGTTTATACTGGGTTTGATGCTGGGTTTATACTGGGTTTGATGCCGGGTTTATACTGGGTTTATACTGTGTTTATACTGGGTTTGATGCTGGATTTATACTGGGTTTTATGCTGGGTTTATACTGGGTTTGATGCTGGGTTTATACTGGGTTTGATGCCGGGTTTATACTGGGTTTATACTGGGTTTGATGCTGGGTTTATACTGTGTTTATACTGGGTTTGATGCTGGGTTTATACTGGGTTTGATGCTGGGTTTATACTGGGTTTATACTGTGTTTATACTGTGTTTATACTGGGTTTATACTGGGTTTATACTGTGTTTATACTGGGTTTGATGCTGGGTTTATACTGTGTTTATACTGGGTTTGATGCTGGGTTTATACTGGGTTTATACTGTGTTTATACTGGGTTTGATGCTGGGTTTATACTGGGTTTATACTGGGTTTGATGCCGGGTCTTGTTGTTGTCCTTGCCCGTCTTCTTATTGTCACTCTGAAGGACGAGGACAGAAGCTAATATATAATTTCAGTCCAGTCTAATTATAGTGTTGACACACTGCTCATTAACTGTCTCAGGCTGCAGCTCCTCCTCCTCCCTGTTCTCCTTGTCCTCCTCCTCCATGTCCTCCTCCTCCCTGTTCTCCTCCTCCTCCTCCCTGTTCTCCTTGTCCTCCTCCTCCCTGTCCTCCTCCTCCCTGTTCTCCTCCTCCTCCTCCCTGTTCTCCTTGTCCTCCTCCTCCCTGTTCTCCTCTTCCTCCTCCCTGTTCTCCTTGTCCTCCTCCTCCCTGTTCTCCTCCTCCTCCTCCCTGTTCTCCTCGTCCTCCTCCTCCCTGTTCTCCTTGTCCTCCTCCTCCCTGTTCTCCTTGTCCTCCTCCTCCCTGTCCTCCTCCTCCTCCTCCTCCCTGTTCTCCTTGTCCTCCTCCTCCATGTCCTCCTCCTCCCTGTTCTCCTCCTCCTCCTCCTCCCTGTTCTCCTTGTCCTCCTCCTCCATGTCCTCCTCCTTCCTGTTCTCCTCCTCCTCCTCCTCTTCCCTGTTCTCCTCCACCTCCTCCTCCTCCTCCTCCTGGTCATGGAGTCAGATGAGGTCAGTGATTACAGGAAACTGATCTGCGTGTGAAAACAGCCGGAGGCGTCGTGGACGTCACACCTTCACTCACAGGTGACTCTGTCCGGCTGCAGGTCGTGACCTCACAGGAAGTTTTAAGGTGTATTCATAGATAAAGGTGCAGCCAGGTAAAGTTCAGATGATGTCAGTGTGAAGTGTTGCAGACTGACCGTCCAGCCTGTTTCAACATTCAGCAGGCTCGATCCCTGTTTACTGTTCTCACACACACACACACACACACACACACACACACACACACAGTCTGTGGCTGAGGTGTCTCAGGATCTGCTGCATTCCTCAGTCTGCCTCCGCCTGTCAGCCCGCCACAATAAACCCACACATCCGGCAACTTCATTTTCAAAATAAAAGCCTGAAAACAAACATGACTTTAGAGTTTTATAATGATTAATTTACTCTTATTTATTATTATTGGACTTATTTGAAATAAATCATGTTGTCATATTTATTTATTTGAATGCTTTTATTTAAACGGTCAGTTTAGTTTCTCTCCGGTTATTCAAATACTCAGATATGAAAATGAAGCTGCAGCTCTCGGGTCAGTACTTTTATTGTGAAGGCCGAGCCGGAAGTTGTGCGTTAATCTGCGGTGCGTTGACTGAAACTGGCTCGGAGTCGGTGAGTGTTTACTCACAGACGGCATGCGGTGATCTGCGGTGATCTGCGGCTCTCATGGACTTTCTGGGTGAGTCTCTCTGACTTTAACACTTTAACGCGGCGTTTGAAGAGCACGTGAGAGGAGCGTGCACGCAGGTGATCCGGTCACTGGAGGTCCGGTGATCCGGTGACCGTCTCCGGTTAGTTTCGACACACGTGAAGCTGTGCGGGAGTGTGCGGAGACAGAGTGACAGAGTTTAAACCACTTATGAAGTATTACTGCAGTTATTCAAGTATTACTGCAGTTATTCAAGTATTACTGCAGTACACTGTTTGAAGGATCAAACTGTGACTGGCCTCAGCGTTACAGAAACCTTTAAACAACATTTAAAAACATTTAAACAACATTTAAAAACATTTAAATAACATGTAAAAACCTTTAAACAACATTTAAAAACCTTTAAACAACATTTAAAAACCTTTAAACAACAGGTAGTCATCATTGACACTGACTGGACTGACCCTTCCTAAGTCCCGCCCCTTCCCGCTCTGTCCTCCAATCACAGCTGACCTGTTAGACATGCTACGTGTTAGCTACAGCTAACTTTCCTGCTCTACCTCTGAGCCACAGCCGCCACCTAGCTGCCCTTAGCTAGTGTTTGGCTAGTTACCTATTTAGCTAAACTACATCAATTACTGCCAATTTGTTAGCTTGTTAGCTCAATGGCAAATTTATATCTTGTCAGCTAATGTTAGAAACATTTTACTTATTTATTTATAGTTATTCTAACATTAGCTAACTTATCTTTTAACCATCTTCAAAATGTGATTTTGTTTTCGACACAGACGAGCTAACGCGTAGCTAACGTATCTAACATGAAGCTAACACGTAGCTAACACGAAGCTAACACGTAGCTAACACGAAGCTAACATGTAGCTAACACGCAGCACAGAAAAGGGAAAGAAGAAGAGGAAGTTGGCCGAGGCTTGCTCAGCTGCGATTGGAGCACAGAGTGAAAGGGGGGGGGCTTATGAAATCAGGGTATTAGTACTACTAAATGTACTTAGTTACTTGTGCTGAGTCCGTTCACACCTGCATCAACATGAAGTTGATCGTCCTAGACTGTCTGAACATCGTCTGAAGTCTCAGAGTCAGTCTTTGGTTCAGACTGATGATCCAGTCTCAGAGTCAGTCTTTGGTTCAGACTGATGAGCCAGTCTCAGAGTCAGTCTTTGGTTCAGACTGATGAACACTTGTCTCCTCGGGCTGCTCTCTCTCTTAATGAGGACAGCGTCTTCTTCATGAACACGTTGAACTGAATCACACTTGTGTCCTCGTCTGTGTCCTTGTCTGTATCCTCGTCTGTGTCCTCGTCTGTGTCCTCATAATTGACATGATGAGGAGGCGGCTCAAAATGAGAAGAAACATTCTTTAAATATTTGTGATGAAAGATGATCGGAGGAGAGGAGGATGTGGTCTGTAGGGTGTGTGTCTGTAGTGTGTCTGTCTGTGGTGTGTCTGTCTGTAGGGTGTCTGTCTGTAATGTGTCTGTGGTGTGTCTGTCTGTAGTGTGTCTGTAGTGTGTGTGTCTGTGGTGTGTCTGTCTGTAGGGTGTCTGTGGTGTGTCTGTCTGTAGGGTGTCTGTGGTGTGTCTGTCTGTAGGGTGTCTGTGGTGTGTCTGTCTGTGGTGTGTCTGTCTGTAGGGTGTCTGTGGTGTGTCTGTGGTGTGTCTGTCTGTAGGGTGTCTGTAGTGTGTCTGTGGTGTGTCTGTCTGTAGTGTGTCTGTCTGTAGGGCGTCTGTAGTGTGTCTGCGATGTGTCTGTCTGTAGGGCGTCTGTGGTGTGTCTGTGGTGTGTCTGTCTGTAGGGCGTCTGTGGTGTGTCTGTGGTGTGTCTGTGGTGTGTCTGTCTGTAGGGCGTCTGTAGTGTGTCTGTGGTGTGTCTGTCTGTAGGGTGTCTGTGGTGTGTCTGTCTGTAGGGCGTCTGTGGTGTGTCTGTGGTGTGTCTGTCTGTAGGGCGTCTGTGGTGTGTCTGTCTGTAGGGCGTCTGTGGTGTGTCTGTGGTGTGTCTGTCTGTGGTGTGTCTGTGGTGTGTCTGTCTGTGGTGTGTGTGTCTGTGGTGTGTCTGTCTGTAGGGTGTCTGTGGTGTGTCTGTGGTGTGTCTGTCTGTAGTGTGTCTGTGATGTGTTTGTCTGTAGGGTGTCTGTGGTGTGTCTGTCTGTGGTGTGTGTGTCTGTAGTGTGTCTGTGGTGTGTCTGTCTGTAGTGTGTCTGTGGTGTGTCTGTCTGTAGGGTGTCTGTGGTGTGTCTGTCTGTGGTGTGTGTGTCTGTCTGTGGTGTGTCTGTGGTGTGTCTGTCTGTGGTGTGTGTGTCTGTGGTGTGTCTGTCTGTAGGGTGTCTGTAGGGTGTCTGTGGTGTATCTGTGGTGTGTCTGTGGTGTGTCTGTCTGTAGTGTGTCTGTGGTGTGTCTGTCTGTAGTGTGTCTGTGGTGTGTCTGTCTGTAGGGTGTCTGTGGTGTGTCTGTCTGTAGGGCGTCTGTGGTGTGTCTGTGGTGTGTCTGTCTGTAGGGCGTCTGTGGTGTGTCTGTGGTGGGTGTGTCTGTCTGTAGGGCGTCTGTAGTGTGTCTGTGGTGTGTCTGTCTGTAGGGCGTCTGTGGTGTGTCTGTGGTGTGTCTGTCTGTAGGGCGTCTGTGGTGTGTCTGTCTGTGGTGTGTGTGTCTGTGGTGTGTCTGTCTGTGGTGTGTCTGTCTGTAGTGTGTCTGTGGTGTGTCTGTCTGTAGGGTGTCTGTGGTGTGTCTGTCTGTAGGGTGTCTGTAGTGTGTCTGTGGTGTGTCTGTCTGTAGGGCGTCTGTAGTGTGTCTGTGGTGTGTCTGTCTGTAGGGCGTCTGTGGTGTGTCTGTCTGTAGTGTGTCTGTAGGGCGTCTGTGGTGTGTCTGTGGTGTGTCTGTCTGTGGTGTGTGTGTCTGTGGTGTGTCTGTCTGTAGGGCGTCTGTAGTGTGTCTGTGGTGTGTCTGTCATGCCTGTGGGCCTCTCACCTGTCTGTCTGCGTGCTGCACCCAGGTGAGCAGACAGTGACAAAGCGTTCATTGAGCAGCAGATTACCTGTGTGTGTGTTTCAGGTGTGTCTGCTCATGAATGGAACTACACACATACCCAGCATTCCTTCCTTCTGATGACATCATAGCCTCACATTCATCTCTCTGCGCCGCCCGTGGCATCACGCTGACTGTGTTTAAGCTCCACCCACATTCATGACAGGTCACTGTGGTCAGGGTCAAAGGTCAGAATCAGACCGCCACAGGTGCAGCCTGTTAGCTGCTGTTAGCTCAGTCTGTTAGTTTGTCCTCCAGATGTTTTGGACCTCCGGGCAGAGGTGGAGGTTCTCAGGCTCGGGGCACTGATGGAGGAAGTTTGTCCACCTCTTGTCGGACTCCTCTCCGTCTCCTCCTCGTGCTGTTCTGCTCTCAGATACACAAACAACACAACACAAACAGACGTACGAGTCAGTTGCTTAAACTCCGTCTGTAGCTTTAGAGCTCCCAGCCGCTCTCAGGTCTGCGCTCACCTTCAGTCTGACGGCGTCTGGCTCTGTGAAGGTCACCTCGGTGTCTCTGTCAGAGGACAGCAAACCATTGATTGAGCCTCCTCTAATCAATAACTCGTTAGCAGCAGCAGGAAGACGCTTCACATCAGAACCATCTCTAAAATATGACGACAGCAGACTGGAAGTTCTGATCAGCGTGTGAAACAGTCTTTAACGAACCCCTCGTTAGTGCAGCTTCCCGTCAAACACAAAAGCCCCACAGCACGTGAACGCCTCATCAGATGTAAACAGAGCTGCTGTCAGATCAGCTGATGGCGACGTTAATAACACGTCCAAAAGTGATTTATGTAATTATGTAGGTAACTCACCCTTCTTAAGCCCCACCCACTTTTTCTCTGTGCTCCAATCAGAGTTGAGATAGCCTCGGTCAGATAATCCGACTTCCTCCTTCCCTGTTATAATTAGAGAGTTAGATTAGCCTGGTAGTTAACTAGTGTTTTGCTAAGTAGCAACAATTGATGGAAATTAGCTAGCTAGTTAACTAGCATTTTAGTCTGTTGTAAAACTCTAGCTAACTAGCTGGCTAATTATTGATGTAGATTAGTTAGCTAGTTAGCGTTTGTCTTTGAACCATAACACATAGCTAACATAGCTAACATAGCTAATGCGTAGCATATCTAAGCACAGGAAAGGAGGAAGTCGACAGAGGCTTACTCAACTGTGATTGGACAGAGGGAAAAGGGGCGGGACTTGTGAAGCTACAGCTGATACAACCTGCAGATGACAGCGAGAGTGTTCACTGTAACGTTAAGGTGACGCTTGTCTGTAGCCTCTCCATCACACACACACACACACACACACACACACAGCTGAAGCCTCCTGAGTTGTGTCCCACATCAGTCGACTGAGAGGAAACTTACTCAGTAATTATCCTCCGAGAGCAGCGATTAATGTAGCACCGGAGGAAGAGGAGAAGAAGAAGGAGAAGCAGGAGAGAGGGAGGCTGCTGCAGAGAGAGAGACAGACAGAGAGAGAGAGAGAGACAGACAGACAGACAGAGAGAGAGAGAGAGACAGACAGACAGACAGAGGGAGAGAGAGAGAGAGAGAGAGAGACAGAGAGAAGCGTCTGCAGAGAGAAGGAGGGAGAGGAGAAGAGGAGAGAACATTTAGAGGGATTGATTGAATAAATGCGGTAAAACCTCAGAGAGAGAGAGAGAGAGAGGGTTAGAATTACTGCTGAGTGGAGGGAGAGAGGAGGAGGAGGAGGAGGAGAGCAGGGCAGCGATGGGAGAGGAGGCACCGTGAGGAGGAGGAGGAAGAAGGATGCGGTGCTGAGGAGGGAGAGGCAGGTCGGGGGGACGCCGAGCCGAGGATGTTCACGGGACGAAGACGGACGTTTGCGGCTTAACCTCATTGGCTGACAGGTGTCGGCCGCTCGGGCCAATCAGTCTGACTCTGTGTGTGTGTGTGTCCTCTCCTCAGATGATGGGGAACAGCTGTGATCGAGGTACCGTCTCTTCCTCTCTCTCTCTCTGTTTCTGTCCGTGTCATGTGACCTGCTTGTCATACTCGGCTTCCTGCGGCATGTCGCCTCAACTTTTGTGTCAACCGTGTCCAACGTCTCTGTTTTCATAGCATTTTAAACATCATGTGGACCCAGCAGGCAGGATGGGATTTGAACTCATCGTTATCGGTGATAAACAGCTGATTGTTCAGCTCTCTGTAAGTGTACGTCATGTGTTCACACATCAGGAGTTATCGACGTACAGCAACATAAATCTGCTTCATTAGATGCAAAGTCTCCATGATGTCAAACCTGATGTCTCAGTGTCCATCTGTCCTCCAGTATCTGTCCAACACAAAGTCGGTCTTCATGGTTCTCGTCTAACGTACTGATGTTCCTCTCAGTTTAAAGTCAAACGTGTCGTAGCTGAAGTGACAGACGTTTCCTTCAGGAGGTGGTGGAGAGAATACTGGACTTCATCAGGTGACGGATGGTCATGTAGCTTTGTGTCTGCTGGATGAAAGCTGGTAGCAAGCATGTTAGCACGCTCTGCTGTGTCAACAGTTAATGAAGTTAATGTCCAGCAGCTTCATGTTCAGATGATTCACAGTAGTTGTCCTGACATCTTGTGAGTGGATTTAAAGGTTGTGAATGAAACCAGGAGATCCTCGTGTTGTTGGTGGTTGATGCTGACCTCAGGAGATCCCCGTGTTGGTGGTGGTTGATGCTGACCTCAGGAGATCCATGTATTGTTGGTGGTGGTTGATGCTGACCTCAGGAGATCCTCGTGTTGTTGGTGGTTGATGCTGACCTCAGGAAATCCTCGTGTTGTTGGTGGTTGATGCTGACCTCAGGAGATCCTCATGTTGTTGTTGGTTGATGCTGACCTCAGGAAATCCTCGTGTTGTTGGTGGTGGTTGATGCTGACCTCAGGAGATCCTCGTGTTGTTGTTGGTTGATGCTGACCTCAGGAGATCCTCATGTTGTAGTTGGTGGTTGATGCTGACCTCAGGAGATCCTTGTGTTGTTGGTGGTTGATGCTGACCTCAGGAGATCCTCGTGTTGTTGGTGGTTGTTGATGCTGACCTCAGGAGATCCTCATGTTGTAGTTGGTGGTTGATGCTGACCTCAGGAGATCCTTGTGTTGTTGGTGGTGGTTGATGCTGACCTCAGGAGATCCCCGTGTTGGTGGTGGTTGATGCTGACCTCAGGAGATCCTCGTGTTGTTGGTGGTGGTTGATGCTGACCTCAGGAGATCCCCGTGTTGGTGGTGGTTGATGCTGACCTCAGGAGATCCATGTATTGTTGGTGGTGGTTGATGCTGACCTCAGGAAATCCTCGTGTTGTTGGTGGTTGATGCTGACCTCAGGAAATCCTCGTGTTGTTGGTGGTTGATGCTGACCTCAGGAGATCCTCATGTTGTTGTTGGTTGATGCTGACCTCAGGAAATCCTCGTGTTGTTGGTGGTGGTTGATGCTGACCTCAGGAGATCCTCGTGTTGGTGGTGGTTGATGCTGACCTCAGGAGATCCTCGTGTTGTTGTTGGTTGATGCTGACCTCAGGAGATCCTCATGTTGTAGTTGGTGGTTGATGCTGACCTCAGGAGATCCTTGTGTTGTTGGTGGTTGATGCTGACCTCAGGAGATCCTCGTGTTGTTGGTGGTTGTTGATGCTGACCTCAGGAGATCCTCATGTTGTAGTTGGTGGTTGATGCTGACCTCAGGAGATCCTCGTGTTGTTGGTGGTGGTTGATGCTGACCTCAGGAGATCCTCGTGTTGTTGGTGGTGGTTGATGCTGACCTCAGGAGATCCTCGTGTTGTTGGTGGTTGATGCTGACCTCAGGAGATCCTCATGTTGTTGTTGGTTGATGCTGACCTCAGGAGATCCTCGTGTTGGTGGTGGTTGATGCTGACCTCAGGAGATCCATGTGTTGTTGGTGGTTGTTGATGCTGACCTCAGGAGATCCTCGTGTTGTTGGTGGTTGTTGATGCTGACCTCAGGAGATCCTCATGTTGTAGTTGGTGGTTGATGCTGACCTCAGGAGATCCTCGTGTTGTTGGTGGTTGATGCTGACCTCAGGAGATCCTCATGTTGTTGTTGGTTGATGCTGACCTCAGGAAATCCTCGTGTTGTTGGTGGTTGATGCTGACCTCAGGAGATCCTCATGTTGTAGTTGGTGGTTGATGCTGACCTCAGGAGATCCTCGTGTTGTTGGTGGTTGATGCTGACGTCAGGAGATCCTTCGTCAAGAATGTCACTGCAGCTGTTAACAGACTCGTAGGTGGTTCAGGAGCTGGTTCAGAAGGCGCTGAGGGCCTCCAGAGATGAACCTGAGACAGGAAGGCTGGACGGATTATGAGGGTTTAAGGTTAGCTTTAAATCAATGAACCTGGATGTGAACCAGCTCTGAGGACGAGGACTACAACTGGGCTGAACCGGACAGGATATAGTTACCGGAGCTGATGGAGCTGATATCACATGATAAGATTTGTAGCATTGTCTCCGTCTGTGACAGAGTTCCATGATTTTGTTCTGTCTGAGGTCAATTTTCTCGTTTGTTGACACTGCATCGATTCATCTCGTACACACTGAGGCAGCAGATCTGAGCTCTGATTGGTTCAGACCATCATTGTCTGAACCAGCTGACATTAGACGCCCTGCTGCCTCCTCCACTTCCTCCACGTGTTGGGATGTCATCACCACGTCCTCCATCTGTCAGAGCTCAGAGGCTGCTGATGATGCTGATGATGCTCGTGCTCTCTCTCTTTGTCTCTGCAGAAGTGTCTTCAGACCGATCCCCGAGGAGGAGGAGCATCTCCGGTGTGGGGAGTTCGGAGAAGAGTGTCGCCGTCGACAACCCGAACTCGTCTCCGTTTAAAGTGCCGGTGAGTCTGAAAGATCTGCAGCAGACGAATGTAACACTTTCAACTTCCTCAGCTTTTTACTTTGTGAAGTCATGAATGCTCTGCAGCCAATCATCACACGGCGTCCAGAGGTCTGCAGCACTGTAAACCAATCAGGAAGTGACTTTTTATTTCTCTGATTAACGTCTTCATCGAGGCCGACGCTCGCTCTGAAATCATCAGACACAAAACAAATGAAACTTTTCATGTTTCTGTTTTTCAGCCTGAGCTAACAGATCGTGATCCGACATGTTTGAGCTGATTCTGTTCTTTTTCATGACACTAAAGACTAAGACTAAAGACTAACACCAAAGACTAACACCAAAGACTAACACCAAAGACTAACACCAAAGACTAAGATTAAAGACTAACACCAAAGACTAAGACTAAAGACTAAGATTAAAGACTAACACCAAAGACTAAGACTAAAGAATAACACCTAAGACTAAAGACTAACACCAAACTGAACTGAAGCAGACTCATCATGTAACCTGATTAACACGTGATTGGAGAGCTGTAACTGTACCTGACGGATTGCTGCAGGTAATCAGATTACTCCGTGGAAAATATCAATAACAACGAGCCGACAGACAGATGAAGTTCGTCTGTGCTGCTGAAGACGTTTCATCTCCAGCTGTCACCAATCCAAACGGGCCAGAACAAACAGGAGCGTGAGCTGAGAGTTGTTTCCTGAAATAGTTTTCACTCTCAGTTTTGAATCCACATTTACAGAAGTGACCGGGCCAGCAGCTGGCACCGGATCAGTACCGGCTCCTGATCCTCTGTACTCCCTCGAGCCCTCCAGCTGTTACAACAACAAGGTTTGAGGTCCAAATGTTTAACTGAAGACTCAGACTCACATGACGGATCAGAACATCAATGACGAGGAGGAGGAAGAGGAGGAGGAAGAGGAGGAGGAGGATGAGGACGAGGAGGAGGAGGAGAAGGAGAAGGAGAAGGAGGAGGAGGAGGAGGAGGA
Source organism: Nibea coibor (assembly GCA_023373845.1). Classification (NCBI taxonomy): domain Eukaryota; kingdom Metazoa; phylum Chordata; class Actinopteri; family Sciaenidae; genus Nibea; species Nibea coibor. The sequence continues at coordinate 637,775 of CM041725.1, read as the reverse complement.
GGAGGAAGAGGAGGAGGAGGAGGAGGAAGAGGACGAGGAGGAGGAGGAAGAGGACGAGGAGGAGCAGGAGGAAGAGGACGAGGAGGAGGAAGAGGAGGAGGAGGAGGAGATGTGTTTGAGGATATTAATATCTCAGGAAATGAGGCCGCTCTGCTCGAGTCTTTGATTGTTACTGAGGATCTGAGAGGTGAAGAGCAGCTGATCACAGTAATAACAGCTGAGTCATGTGACAGCCCGTCCAGTCATGTGACTATCGAATAGTGACCTCCTATGTCCTTTCCTAACCACTTTTTCTTGACCTTGATGTGAAAGTCAAGGAAAGGTGTGAAGGAGAGGTCATAAGGAGTTAGGAGAAGTGTAGGGCAGTGTTCAGGCTTCAAGTTTTCAGATCATGTATGTTCATATTCACACGCTCTGCTGCTCGCTGTGATTGGCTGATCGCTGTGTTGAGTTTTGTCGTTAACACAAGGTGTCACCTGACCCTCCTCTTCCTGTGTCCTGACCCTCCTCTTCCTGTCACCTGACCCTCCTCTTCCTGTGTCCTGACCCTCCTCTTCCTGTCACCTGACCCTCCTCTTCCTGTGTCCTAACCTCCTCTTCCTGTCACCTGACCCTCCTCTTCCTGTGTCCTAACCTCCTCTTCCTGTGTCCTGACCCTCCTCTTCCTGTCACCTGACCCTCCTCTTCCTGTGTCCTGACCCTCCTCTTCCTGTCACCTGACCCTCCTCTTCCTGTGTCCTGACCCTCCTCTTCCTGTCACCTGACCCTCCTCTTCCTGTCACCTGACCCTCCTCTTCCTGTGCCCTGACCCTCCTCTTCCTGTCACCTGACCCTCCTCTTCCTGTGTCCTAACCTCCTCTTCCTGTGCCCTGACCCTCCTCTTCCTGTCACCTGACCCTCCTCTTCCTGTGTCCTGACCCTCCTCTTCCTGTGCCCTGACCCTCCTCTTCCTGTCACCTGACCCTCCTCTTCCTGTGTCCTAACCTCTTCCTGTCACCTGACCCTCCTCTTCCTGTGTCCTAACCTCCTCTTCCTGTCACCTGACCCTCCTCTTCCTGTTCCAGGGCTTCTTCAGTAAACGTCTCAAAGGTTCCATCAAGAGGACGAAGAGTCAGACCAAATTGGACCGGAACACCAGCTTCAGACTGCCGTCGCTGCGACCTGCTGAGCCCGACAGGTAACTGATCCTACAGGTGATCAGCGTCCAATCAGTGTGAGGCGTTCAGGGACACGTTCACTGCTCGTTCAGCTGGAAGCTGTTTGTGTTCACACACTCTGACGCTTCACTTCCTGTTCTGGTACTGCTCGCTCTGTCTTCAGGAGGCTGTGGGTTCTCCTCCATTAACCCGCCCAGTCTTCCCAGCACTGACTGGAGGTGGTTTTACTGGAAGACAGACAGGCAGGCAGGCAGACAGACAGGCAGGCAGGCAGGCAGGCAGGCAGACAGACAGGCAGGCAGGCAGGCAGGCAGACAGACAGACAGACAGACAGGCAGGCAGGCAGACAGGCAGACAGGCAGACAGGAAGACAGACCGGCAGGCAGGCAGGCAGACAGACAGACAGGCAGGCAGGCAGACAGGCAGACAGGCAGACAGGAAGACAGACCGGCAGGCAGGCAGGCAGGCAGGCAGGCAGGCAGGCAGACAGACAGACAGACAGACAGACAGACAGGCAGGCAGGCAGACAGGCAGACAGGAAGACAGACCGGCAGGCAGGCAGGCAGGCAGGCAGGCAGGCAGACAGGCAGGCAGGCAGACAGGCAGACAGACCGGCAGGCAGGCAGACAGACCGGCAGGCAGACAGACCGGCAGGCAGACAGGCAGACAGACAGAGTTTAGCCTAGCTTAGCACAGATACTGGCAGCAGGTGGAAACTGTGTAGGTCCACCAAGAGAGCCTCCACCTGTCTGTCTGACTCACCTGTCTGTCAATTCCTGTCTGTGTGACGCTGCCCTGGTCACATGATTGATCAGACCAATCAGAGATCAGCGTGTTTCAGTTTTTTGTGTCCAGATGTGACGAGCAGCTTTAGACGGACTGAACGTCAGCTGCACCAGATAATGCTACACACACACACACACGCAGCCTCTCTCTCAGTCAGCTCTCAGCTCCTGATGGACGGGTCGTCTTCTCTCCTCCGCAGAGCTCGGAAAGCTCAGATCACTAAAACTCTGAGGTTCAGGTAGGACCGGTTCTGTTTATGTTCTGGATCTGGTTCTGATCCGGTTTATTGGACCTCTGCTCTGGTTTGCTAACTTCAGTCCTGGTGGTTCTGCTGTGCAGAGGCTTGATCCTGTTTGGAGCTTCAGGGAGGTCCAGCTCATGTTGGACTGGGCTGAGGTCAGGACAGTTTGTGGTTCTGGTTCTGGTTCATCAGATGATGGTGATCATACGAACAGTACCGTTTACAGATCATTAGCAGCACAGCTAATGCTAAAGCTAATATAATGAGTGAGTTTACCATTCAGAACTTTGGTGTGTGTGTGTGTGTGTGTGTGTGTGTGTGTGTGTGCGTGCAGTAAGTGCTTCCTCTTCCTCTGACAGCAGAGTGGATCAGGTTTCCATCATAATGCAGAGAGCAGCACACACACACACACACACACACACACACAGTGTGTTCAGTTGATGGAGCGTTGCAGTTCGAGGTCACATGATCAGACAGGTGTGAGCAAATCTACCTGTTCAGTCACATGACATTTCACCTTTGGCCTGTCGTACCTGCAGCAGACCTCACCTGTGTTGTCACTTCCTCCTCCGGTTCTGACCGGTTCTAACGGTGCTTTCAGCTGGCTAACGTTAGCTCGATGCTCCTGTTCTGGCACGACACACAACATGAGGACGGTGTTTTATTTTGAAAAGTAACAGGATGTAAGTTAAGTTAAGTTTAATCGCTGGATCTGATTGGTTGATGGTGATGATGTCACATCACCAGTGTTGATCTCAGGACAGTAATCCATGTTTACGTAACTCATCTGACACAGCTGGAGGATTACACACACAAACAGACACACACACACACAGACACACACACACACACACAGACACACACACACACACACAGACACAGACACACACACAGACACACACACACACACACACACTCACACACAGACACACACACACAGACACACAAACAGACACACTCACACACAGACACACACACACACACACACACACACAGACACACACACACACACACACACTCACACACAGACACACACACACTCACACACAGACACACACACACAGACACACAAACAGACACACTCACACACAGACACACACACACACACACACACACACAGACACACACACACACACACACTCACACACAGACACACACACACAGACACACACACACACACACACACACACAGGGGATTAAAGTTGAATCTTGTTTTGAACAATCAGCTGATGACTGTCAGGACTGCACGTCATGTGTCTGTCAGCTGATCTCTGCTCCTGACCTTTATTTTGAAAGTCCTCCTGAGACGCTCTGTAGTTAAACTCGCTGCGTCTCGCCTCGCTGCGTCACGCCTCGCTGCCTAGCGCCTGCTCTCCCAGCAGAGGTTGTTACTATGGGAACGCTCCCAGAGGCCCGACGCCATTGGCCGTCCCCAGACCTTGTTTACTGCCTGCTGGACCACGGGGAAGCTTCATAAAGGCGGCAGCGGCGTTCTCGGAGGCGGAGCTGCTCCTGTCTGTGGCGGGGTCGAGGTGGGAGGATGGCGGGAGCAGGGGGGGTGGACGGATGCTCTGGGGGACTCTCACCTGGCTCTGTGGTTGTCTTTCGTAGGTGTCACTGCTTCATGTTGACAGGTGGAGGTTTGAATCTTGTGGCGTCGTCATGGTATCTGAAAGCTCTCAGCGGCGCCCCCTGGCAGCTGTCTTTAAACTTCCTGTTTCTCCTCCAGGTCCCGCGGGCTCCCCAAGCTAAAGGAGTCGACCTCCCATGAGTCTTTGCTGAGCCCGGGCAGCGCGGTGGAGGCTCTGGACCTCAGCATGGAGGAGGACGTGTTCGTCAAGCCTCTGCACAGCAGCATTCTGGGACAGGAGTTCTGCTTCGAGGTCAGTTCAACATGACGACGACTCTTTATACTTCATACAGACGCTGGTCGTCATGGTGACCTCTCTCTCTCACCTGTCAGGTGACGTACTCAGGAGGCAGCAAATGTTTCAGCTGCACGTCAGCCTCCGAGAGAGACAAGTGGATGGAGAACCTGAGGAGGACGATTCAGCCCAACAAGGTGAGACAGACAGGCAGGCAGGCAGACAGACAGAGAGACAGACAGGCAGGCAGAGAGACAGACAGGAAGACAGAGACAGACAGACAGGCAGAGACAGACAGACAGGAAGACAGAGACAGACAGGCAGGCAGAGAGACAGGCAGGCAGACAGAGAGACAGACAGGCAGGCAGAGAGACAGACAGGCAGGCAGAGAGACAGACAGGAAGACAGAGACAGACAGACAGGCAGAGACAGACAGACAGGAAGACAGAGACAGACAGACAGGCAGAGAGACAGACAGGAAGACAGAGACAGACAGACAGGCAGAGACAGACAGACAGGAAGACAGAGACAGACAGACAGGCAGACAGACAGACAGGCAGGTCTGGTTCTAGTCCTGGTTCTGGTCCTGGTTCAGTTCTAACTGTGACATTAAATCAAACATTTGGACTTACGGGGCTGGTACACCTCAGCGCAGTAACTCGGGTTGTAAAGTTTCTGGTACATTTCCAGAAACTTTCCAGTGTACCTGCATGAAACCTGGATTATGATGAGATATATTTTCCCCTGTTAATTCCCATGGAAAGTTTCCAGGTTTTTTCAGCCCCCGCGGTGGCTCACCCCTCAGAGGTTAGTGAGGTGAAGAGGTTTCATCGTGGTGTTCAGGGTGAAACTGATAACAAACGCTCAGGTCGACCCGCTCGTGGTTCTGTTTGTTTCCAGGACAACTGTCGGCGGGCGGAGAACCTGCTGCGCCTGTGGATCATCGAAGCCAAAGATCTGCCGCCAAAGAAGAAATATTTCTGCGAGCTGTGTCTGGACGACGTCCTGTACGCCCGGACCACCAGCAAGACTCGCCACGACAGCCTGTTCTGGGGCGAGTACTTCGACTTCTCTGGCCTGCCCGCCATGCACAGCATCACCGTGCACATCTACCGCGACGTGGACAAGAAGAAGAAGAAGGACAAAAACAACTACGTGGGCCTGGTCAACATCCCGGTGTCGGGCGTGACGGGCCGGCAGTTCGTGGAGAAGTGGTACCCTGTCAGCACGCCCACCACCAGCAAGGCCAAAGGAGGCGGGCCGTCCATCCGCATCAAGTCGCGCTTCCAGACCATCTCCATCCTGCCCATGGAGCAGTACAAGGAGTTCGCAGAGTTCGTCACCAACAACTACACCATGCTGTGCTCGGTGCTGGAGCCCGTCATCAGCGTCAAGAACAAGGAGGAGATGGCCTGCGCGCTCGTCCACATCCTGCAGAGCACCGGGAGGGCAAAGGTCAGGGCTCGGCCAATCACAGACCTGCTCCTCTCTGCGCCACCTGTTAGCTTAGCATAACTTCTCTTCCTCTTCCTGTTAGGACTTCCTGACAGACCTGGTGATGTCAGAGGTCGATCGCTGTGCCGACCACGATGTCCTGATCTTCAGAGAGAACACGCTCGCTACCAAAGCCATCGAGGAGTACCTGAAGCTGGTGGGACAGAAGTACCTGCATGACGCACTCGGTGAGTGTCACACACACACACACACACACACACACACACACACACACACACAGCTTTTAGAATAAAACTGTATTCTGCTGAGTCATCGTCGTGTTCAATGAACTCATCAGAAACTGAATGTGACAGAACCAGAACTGACCCGACCTGCTGTCATCACAAACATCAGCAGGACTGTGAAGAACGCCTCTAATCTGTTTACACTGTTATTATATTTATAGTTATTATGTTTGCCTCTCACCTGTCTGTCTGTCTCTCACCTGTCTGCCCCTCTCCTGTCTGTCTCTCACCTGTCTGCCCCTCTCCTGTCTGTCTGTGTGTCAGGTGAGTTCATCAAAGCTCTGTATGAGTCGGATGAGAACTGTGAGGTCGATCCCAGTCGATGTTCTGGAGGTGATCTGTCTGAACATCAGAGTAACCTGAAGATGTGCTGCGAGCTGGCCTTCTGCAAGATCATCAACTCGTACTGGTACGACAAGTACACACAGATACTGCAGTACAAGTACTAATACACAGAGGCAGACACATATGGATCATACTTACACATTAAGTTTGTCCTGAAGCAGCAGAAACCTGATCCTTCCTTCCCTCCTTGCTTCCTTCCCTCCCCCCTCTCTCCTCAGCGTGTTTCCTCGGGAGCTGAAGGAAGTGTTTGCGTCGTGGAAGCAGCAGTGTGTCTCTCGTGGACACCAGCAAGACATCAGTAAGCGTCTGATCAGCGCCTCGCTCTTCCTGCGCTTCCTCTGCCCCGCCATCATGTCTCCGTCGCTCTTCAGCCTGATGCAGGAGTATCCCGACGACCGCACGTCACGCACGCTCACGCTCATCGCCAAAGTCATCCAGAACCTCGCCAACTTCACCAAGTCAGTACCTGCTGCTGCGTGCCCTCTGCAGGTGTGTGTCACCTCCTGTTCTGTCTCTAAAGCGGCTGCTCGTCCGCAGGTTCGGAAACAAAGAGGAGTACATGGCGTTCATGAACGACTTCCTGGAGCACGAGTGGGCGGGCATGATGCGTTTCCTGTCCGAGATCTCCAACCCCGAGACTCTGTCCAACACGCCGGGCTTCGAGGGCTACATCGACCTCGGCCGCGAGCTGTCCGTGCTGCACGCTCTGCTGTGGGAGGTCGTCTCTCAGCTCGACAAGGTACTGTGTGTGTGTGTGTGCGCGTGTGTGTGTGCGCGTGTGTGTGTGTGTGCGCGCGCGTGTGTGTGCGCGTGTGTGTGTGTGTGTGCGCGTGTGTGTGTGTGCGCGCGCGTGTGTGTGCGCGTGTGTGTGTGTGTGCGCGTGTGTGTGTGCGCGTGTGTGTGTGCGCGTGTGTGTGTGTGCGCGCGCGTGTGTGTGCGCGTGTGTGTGCGCGTGTGTGTGCGCGTGTGTGTGTGTGTGTGTGTGTGTGTGTGCGTGTGTGTGTGCGCGCCTGTGTGCGTGTGTGCGCGCGTGTGCGTGCGTGTGTGTTGTTAAACGTGATGATGTAACATGACATCAAAGGTCACTTCCTGCTCATTTAACCACATTAACCCTGCGTGGCTGAACTTCACAGCATGGCCACCCCCCTCCCCCCTCCTCACCCCCCTCCCCCCTCCGGCCGTGCTGCGTCTCACCTGTCTCACCTGTCGGAGCTCGGCCTCGGTGTCAGCATGGCTGTGCTGTGTTTGGTTCTGTTAGCATGAAGTTCACTTTGAGTTTGTTTCCATTGAGTTACCCTCATGTTCTTCTCCCCCCCCCCCTCCTCCCCCTCCTCCCCCCTCCTTTTGTTCACTTCCTGTCTGGCCGACTCTCTCTGTTGCCACCATCTTGTTTTCGCTCTCCACCACATCACACACGCACACACACACGAACACACACACGGCGACCACAGGGTGAAAATTCCTTCCTGCAGGCCACCGTGGCGAAGCTCGGCCCGCTGCCGAGGATTCTGGGAGACATCTCTCGCTGTCTGGCGGCGCCGACGCCGGTCCAGCAGCAGCTGCGCCGTTTCCAGGACAACAATTCGTCGCACAACATCAGCGGGAGCCTGTCGTCAGGGTTACAGCGCATCTTTGAGGACCCCGCCGACAGGTAACCAATCAGCTGACACTGTTGTCACTGGATGTAATCAGATTACATCTGAGGCTGTAACTGTGAGCACGTGTCACTTCCTGCAGCCACAGCGAGGTCCGCAGCCTGCAGTCTCCGGTCAGCGACCTAATGGAGGGTTATGTTCGTGGTCAGCGCCCCCTGCTGGCTCAGCAGCATCCCTCCGCCCACGCCAGCTTCTCCGACCACGAGGAGCGCGACAGCCCGCTGCCCAACGGGCGCAGCATCTCTCTGGTCGACCTGCAGGACGCTCAGAGCCCGCACGCCACCGCCGTGCCGCCGCCCCACGAGGCCCCGCCGCGCCTCAGCAGGGTGGGTTCCCAGGCCTCCATCGGACACGCCCCGCCCCCACTCACCTACCCGCACTCCAACCCTCTCACCCCGCAGCCGGCACCACATCACGCCAAAGCGGCGTCCAGAGACGGTCAGCCGCAGAGCGCGCCACAGGTGAGGCGGCCGCTCCACCCGTCGCTCAGCCAGCAGCGCAGCCTGCAGCCGCTGTCCTTCCAGAACCCCGTCTACCACCTGAGTAACCCCGCCCACAGCCTGTCCACGCGCTCTGCCCACTCGCTGCGGCACGACTCCAGCTCGGAGAACCTGAGCACGGAGAGCTCGCACAACAGCCACAGCAACTCCGACGACTTTGGCAGCCAGGTGGGGGTCAAAGGTCGCGCTGCGTCCAACAGCAGCCTGGACGAGCTGGGCAGCAGGCGGAGCACGCGGAGCGAGGAGTGCTCCACGCCACGCCGCCACGCGCTGCCCGACCTGCCGCCCGGTGCCGCTACCGCGGTCGCCGTCCCCCGTCAGAGCACGACGGCGGGCACCGCCCACATCGTCAAGGTGGAGCAGCAGAGCAGGGGAGGGGGCGGGGCCAGGACGCAGCGCTCTCTCCCTCACAGCGCGTCACTACGCAGCAGCAGCAGCACCAACACGGAGCCCACGCCCACCGCCGCCCACGCCACCCGACAGTCCACCTGCTCCGTGGAGAACGTGGCTCCGCCCACGAGAAGCGCTGCCAAGCCAGTACAGCAGGTGAGCATGTGACAGGAAGTGAAACGTGGCGCTGTTTCTTGGTCATGTGACTGCAGGTGTGTGATGATGTCATGGTTTGTGTTCAGGTGGCGTCTCCGGTGGAGGCGGTGGCGATGTCACCAGTGGAGAGGACGGCAGCCTGGGTGCTCAACAACGGCCAGTACGAGGAGAAGGAGGAGGAGGGAGGAGAGAGGAGCAGAGAGGAGGGCAGGAACACTGAGAAGGTATGAACACACCTGGACAGGTAGAAGAGGTCATTTCACCTCCATGAACAGTAAACCTCATGTCCTCCTCCTCCTCAGTATGAGCTGGAAATCTCCCGGTTGAAGGAGCGTCTGCGGGTGTCTGGTCGGCGCCTCGAGGAGTACGAGCGGCGCCTCCTGGCTCAGGAGCAGCAGATGCAGAAGCTCCTGCTGGAGTACAAACACCGTCTGGAGGACAGTGAGGAGCGACTGAGGAGGCAGCAGGAGGAGAAGGACAGCCAGATGAAGAGCATCATCTGCAGGTACCACAAGCTCCACCCGTCTGAGCTACACGGGGCAGAGAAACCAAACGCACCCACACACTGACCAATTACTGACTGTGTGTGTGTGTGTGTGTGCGTGTGTGTGTGTGTGTGTGTGTGTGTGTGCGCAGGCTGATGGCGGTGGAGGAGGAGTTGAAGAGGGATCACGCAGAGATGCAGGCGGTGATTGAAGCCAAACAGAAGATCATCGACGCTCAGGTACACACACACACACACACACACACACACACACACACTGTTAATGAAGCATGAGGAGAATCATCTTATTTTTTAAATTATTGTAAATAAGTGTTTTTCAAAATAAAAGCTCCCTGACAAGCATTTTTGATGATAATTAAATTAATGATGATGATAAAGGTCTTAACTAAACGACGTTCTGAGTGAATAATTAATGAGTTGGAGTAACGACAGCAGCTCTCAGGTCAAACGTTTGATGGTCGTCTCATCGTCTCTTCACTGATTTCAGGTCAGTAATGGAGGTCAAATTAACCAATCAGGCAAGTAGTGATTGAAGCCCCACCCCCTCACGCTGTTTAAAAAACGGAGCAGCAGCACACCTGATCGGCCAATCACAGAGCAGACAGAGTTTGATGAGCAGATATCTGGTCCTCTGCTGCTCTCCTGCTGTTTTGGTGTGTTGAGCTCTGAGCTGGTTTTATTTCTGTTTGGCTGACCCCCCCCCAGTCCACCTGTCCTGACCTGAGATGAGAGAGCTGTCACCTGCTCAGGTGTTTCAGATCAGACTTCAGCCGAGCTTCGTTTATTTCATTATTTATTCATTTGATTTGATTATTTTCTAGTTTTCAGTATTTTGGCTGCTTTTGTTTTTTTCGGCTGCTGCCTTCAAACTGAATGTTCTCTGGACGTTCTCTGGACGTTCTCTGAATGTTCTCTGGACGTTCCCTGAATGTTCTCTGGACGTTCTCTGAATGTTCCCTGGATGTTCTCTGAATGTTCTCTGGACGTTCCCTGAATGTTCTCTGGACGTTCCCTGAATGTTCTCTGGACGTTCTCTGGACGTTCTCTGAATGTTCTCTGGACGTTCTCTGGACGTTCTCTGAATGTTCCCTGGACGTTCCCTGAACGTTCTCTGAATGTTCTCTGGACGTTCTCTGGACGTTCCCTGAATGTTCTCTGGACGTTCTCTGGACGTTCTCTGAATGTTCTCTGGACGTTCCCTGAATGTTCTCTGGACGTTCTCTGAATGTTCTCTGGACGTTCCCTGAATGTTCTCTGGACGTTCTCTGGACGTTCTCTGAATGTTCTCTGGACGTTCTCTGAATGTTCTCTGGACGTTCTCTGAATGTTCTCTGGACGTTCCCTGAATGTTCCCTGGACGTTCCCTGAACGTTCTCTGAATGTTCTCTGGACGTTCCCTGAATGTTCTCTGGACGTTCTCTGGACGTTCCCTGAATGTTCTCTGGACGTTCTCTGGACGTTCCCTGAATGTTCCCTGGACTCATTTGATGAACTTTTTTGACCTGTCAGTCATTTGATCATCACATCCTGTTTTATTTTGTAGCTCTCAGTCTGACTTCCTGTCCCGCCCCCTCTCCCTGTCTCTGTCCAATCAGGAGAAGCGGATCGGCTCCCTGGACGCGGCGAACTCGCGGCTGATGGCGGCGCTGTCGCAGGTGAAGGAGCGCTACAGCACGCCCAACCTCCGCAACGGCCTGTCACCCACCAACCCCACCAAGCTGTCCATCACTGAGAACGGAGAGTTCAAGAACAGCAGCTGCTGATTGGCTTAGCAGGACACAAGAGGCGGGGCTTAAACTGTTCAACCCCGCCCATCCAAACCCCGCCCCCCCCTCCAGCTGCAGTTTAACGAGTTTAACGAGAATCTTTAGGAGTGTAAATACTGAAGGTTTGATGACCCATGTACAGTGTGTGTGTGTGTGTGTGTGTGTGTGTGTTACAGAAGCACAGTGAGAGGAAACAAACCAAACGAAACTAAAACGCACTCGACTTTTCTAAACGACTTTTTTATTGTTTTTATTTGAATTTTCTGTTTTTGTTGATTTGAATCTTTTTTTTTTTACTAAGTTTTTTTTGTTTTAATTTATTTTCACGTCGTCTCTGCGTGTCGTCGATCTACTGAACAGACTCTGTGGGTCAGGGTCAAAGGTCGCCTGTCTGCTGTCATGTTGAATAAAAAGCTGCCTGAAAGTCTGACTCCGCCTCTGTTCTGCCATCGCCATGGAAACCGTTATTATTCTTGTTGTTGTTGTTGTTGTTATATTAGTGCTGTGTGAGTCATCAGGATGAAACTGCAGATCTGAACATTATGTAACTTTAACAGTGACTAGTGGATAAAAACGGTACTGCAGTCAACTAAAAACACTGGAGACAGATTGAGACTCACAAATTCAACATCAGTCTCAGTCTGTCTTCAGTCTGTCTTCAGTCTCAGTCTGTCTTCAGTCTGTCTTCAGTCTCAGTCTGTCCTCAGTCTGTCTTCAGTCTCAGTCTGTCTTCAGTCTCAGTCTGTCCTCAGTCTGTCTTCAGTCTCAGTCTATCTTCAGTCTCAGTCTGTCTTCAGTCTGTCTTCAGTCTCAGTCTGTCTTCAGTCTCAGTCTGTCCTCAGTCTGTCTTCAGTCTCAGTCTGTCTTCAGTCTCAGTCTGTCTTCAGTCTGTCTTCAGTCTCAGTCTGTCCTCAGTCTGTCTTCAGTCTCAGTCTGTCTTCAGTCTCAGTCTGTCCTCAGTCTGTCTTCAGTCTCAGTCTATCTTCAGTCTCAGTCTGTCTTCAGTCTGTCTTCAGTCTCAGTCTGTCTTCAGTCTCAGTCTGTCCTCTGTCTTCAGTCTCAGTCTGTCTTCAGTCTGTCTTCAGTCTCAGTCTGTCTTCAGTCTCAGTCTGTCTTCAGTCTGTCTTCAGTCTCAGTCTGTCTTCAGTCTCAGTCTGTCTTCAGTCTGTCTTCAGTCTCAGTCTGTCTTCAGTCTGTCTTCAGTCTCAGTCTGTCTTCAGTCTCAGTCTGTCCTCAGTCTGTCTTCAGTCTCAGTCTGTCTTCAGTCTCAGTCTGTCTTCAGTCTGTCTTCAGTCTCAGTCTGTCTTCAGTCTCAGTCTGTCTTCAGTCTGTCTTCAGTCTCAGTCTGTCTTCAGTCTCAGTCTGTCTTCAGTCTCAGTCTGTCCTCAGTCTGTCTTCAGTCTCAGTCTATCTTCAGTCTCAGTCTGTCCTCAGTCTGTCTTCAGTCTCAGTCTATCTTCAGTCTCAGTCTGTCCTCAGTCTGTCTTCAGTCTCAGTCTATCTTCAGTCTCAGTCTGTCCTCAGTCTGTCTTCAGTCTCAGTCCTCTGTAGACGTCAGTACAACACATCTTGCAGTCATCATAAATGATGATGTCATCAATAATTGATGACTTTATTTTCTGTCTTGGATCTCAAATTAATTTTAGTCAAATATTTGAACAGCTGTTTTTGTTCACAGTGTTTCTGCTCATGGAGACTTTAGGTTGGAGTCTAACGTTACCGTAACATTACTCTAACATTTGTGGAAACTGTTGTGCCTGGTCACGCAGACACAACAGCACCAAACCGAGCGGCTCGGTCAGGAACGGTGTGCTGTGACTTTTACAATGGGTGTGTATTGGAAGAAAGAGGGAGAGAAACATTTGCAAACGGCTCTCGTGGCCACAAATGTCACTCTACAGAAATAATTTCTACATAGAAACGTAGGGAAACTCGTGGGCTACGCAGCGATGTCACTGCTGAAGCTGTCAGACTTCTAGTTTTGGCGGGAGACGCACTGATGCGCCAGGATCACCCACCGACAGCCCCATCTACTCCCACTGGGCATTAGTGTCCACGAGTTGGAGGGGTTCATTTAGAGACTTTCTGATCAGTGAGACTGGCTCCTCCTGAGGTTTCTTCCACATTCTTCCCCCTTAAAGTTTTTCCTCACTGAGCCGAGGGTCTGAGGACAGAGGGAGTCACTCCATGACTGTGAAGCCTCTAAGGATAAATGTGTCTGTGACTTTGGGCTGTACAAATGATTTTTGATTTGGCTGTTCCTTTAAATGAAATGACTGGTCTGTGATCTGATGACGTCATGATGATGTCAGTCTGTCAGTTGTTCACACTGGTCTGTGATCAGACTGTAGAAGCTTCCTTCTAACAGCCAGCAGGGGGCGACATAAGTTAACTTCATGTTGCATCTGACTTCTTAGTCTCAGCTGATTTATTGTCTGAAATTAGTTTTTAGTCTCAGTCTTTAGTCTTCAGTCTCAGTCTTCAGTCTTCTTCCACTCTGATGTTCATGTAGTGGTGGATGATTTCTCCTGTTTCCACTTTGTGAACGTTTTAAATGAAGGATCCATTCCATTCCGGTCAAACAGAGCCAGGCTGCTGCTCTCAATGGAACTGACCTTTATTGTGAAAAAGGTGTGATGTCACATTTTGGTCACCTGAACGTGTCCGTGACGTCGAGGTCACGATGAGGTCAATTTTCTCTTTCTGTGCTTCTAAATTACACGACACGACACATCGAGGTCCAGGCGGACAGTCAGCTGATCAGTTAACACACGAGTGTGTGTGTGAGACGCAAAAATAACAACACACCATTTTTAAGAGTGCATCACAGTTTACAATCAAACAAAAAGCAGAATCATGATTAATTTACAGGAAACTACATGATACAACAAAACGTGTCTCACACTCTCTCTCTCACACAGGAAACAGATCTGTACATTCACAGACAATGAACAGACGTGTCAGTGTGTACATGTATAAACATAAATGTGTGTGTTCATATGTGTGTATCTTTTTCGTTGTTTCTTTTTTGTAAACACATTCACGACATCCTAAAGAGAAACATTCATGCCGGAACTCAACTAAGCATGCGGAGCTAACGGGAGCTAACGGGGGCTAACGGGAGCTAACGGGAACGGGAGCTAACGGGGGCTAACGGGAGCTAACGGGGGCTAACGGGAGCTAACGGGAGCTAACGGGGGCTAACGGGGGCTAACGGGAGCTAACGGGAACGGGAGCTAACGGGGGCTAACGGGAGCTAACGGGGGCTAACGGGAGCTAACGGGAGCTAACGGGAACGGGAGCTAACGGGGGCTAACGGGAGCTAACGGGGGCTAACGGGGGCACATGAAGAAGAAAAGAAACACCCTCATCGACACAACAACAAGAACCACAACGCTCTGCTGAGGGTTCGATTTAAAAAGATCACCCATCACCATTCATGATCTTGATATAAAACAGGAGCCTGAAGCGTCAGTGCTGTTGCCATGGTTACCTGCAGGTTAATATACCTTTAGCACAGAGGTTAAACTGTTGACCTGAACTATGATCGACGTGTCACTATGTACAGTCTGAGCTACAGGATGTCGCAGAGGACGACGGGCCTGACGTAAGAGTTCACAGGAAGACATTTCATCACGTCACGTCACAGTGTGCAGTTCAAAGACCATTTATGTCACTGTCTGAAACACAAAGTTTACGAGATGTTCCTAAATGCAGCATCTTCTCTCAGATGTTCAGTAACGAAGAAACTGGATCAGATTTTATGGAGAAAATGTTTCCTGGTTTTCCCTCTGATGTCCTCCGGCTGCTCCGCCTCAACTCTCTGTGATTTACAGAGTTTATGATGGACAGTGAAGTAAACTGCTGACAGCTGGAGCTGCTGTTAGCTCATGTTAGCTCAGTCTGTTAGCTGCTGTTAGCTCATGTTAGCTCAGTCTGTTAGCTGTTGTTAGCTCATGTTAGCTCAGTCTGTTAGCTGCTGTTAGCTCAGTCTGTTAGCTCAGTCTGTTAGCTGCTGTTAGCTCATGTTAGCTCAGTCTGTTAGCTGCTGTTAGCTCATGTTAGCTCAGTCTGTTAGCTGCTGTTAGCTCATGTTAGCTCAGTCTGTTAGCTGGAGAACTGGAGCTTGGCGAGTGAGCAGTGTAAATGGGCTCAGCAGCTTCTATGGACATGATGGCAGAGGAGCAGAGAGTGAAGAGGACGCTGACGGAGGAAGCTAAGAAGAGAAAAGGAGAGAGTGAGCGAGCAAGAAGCCGCCGGACAAGAGTAAATCTGGGACTGACTTTTAGTGGTTGGTGAGAGCTTGGTGAAATAAAAGGCTGAAAGACAGACGCCGAGCTGGGCTGACTGCTGCTGGACTAGTCAGTGATATTAGCTGCTGCTGGGCCTTGTTGGCTGTTTTTGGTCAGACACACTCGAACGCGCCGTCGTTCTTGCGTGAGGCCCGTCAGTCGTCTGTTAGCGAACACCACCCTGATACAGAAGAGTCTGCCATCGGTACACTGAGCATGCCCGGCTGTGTGTCATGCACCTCAAACTTTAATAAAGACAGATAACAAACAGAGTGAGAAAATACACCAATGACACCTCTGCAGCCTTTAAGGATCACCTCCATCCACCTACACCCACCCCCACCACCCAACCCCAATGGTAAAGTCACATGACAGACAGAAGGAGGGACACTAATGCTCCTGTTGGAAAGCGACAGCTCAAAGAAGAGATTATGTTTGACACAGAAGACAGAGAAGGAAGTTTAAGTTTTCTTTGGGGGGAGGAGGTTATATAGATGATGGTGGTTGTAGTTGCCCCCCCCCCCGCCTCCTCTCTCCTCTCGGCAGGTTGTCGTTTCTATCCCGAGGCGTTGATGTACAGCTGACTCTGCAGGATGTAGTCGATGACCGGCTGACTCAAGTAATCCACAACATGCCCGTCACCGTGCTGCAGGGCCAGCCTGACGGGGAGGAAACACACCTGTTAGGACTTCCTGTCTCATGAACTCTACTACTTTGTGCTAAGCTAGGCTAAAGGCCTGTCTTTGTATTGGACAGATAAACCAGCAGCCTCTGGTCTAAAAATATCCGACGGTGCAAAGTTACGTCCTCACCTGCTCTTGGTTGAGCTGACGATGGACATCGGGTGAGTCATCGCATCTTTCACCACGATGATGTTGTCCTGAAATAAAGAACAGAGATGAAACAATGAATCCTTTCTCTGACGACAGTTTCGGTGTTCCACATGATGTTGGTGCTCTGACCTTGTACTTGCGGAGGATGGAGGAGTGATTCATGATCCTCTCTGTGTCAGCTCCATCACGAGGAACCACCACGATCCCAAAATCCCCGACGATCACCTCCATCTGAAACCACAGAAAGACGACTTCAGACGCTGCTCAGGGTACGATGCCTGAGTCTGACGGTGATGGACTGAATTAAAGGCTCCGTCACAGCACCTCGTCACATTTTACTCCTGGTCAGTCCATCTCATTGACTCTGATCTGTGGATCTGCTCGCTGAGCTAAAGTTCATTTCTGTGTTCAGGTCAAAAACAGCACGTCAGGCTGACCTTCGAGAACCTTCGAGTCCCATGGTGAGTTGTCTTGACTGACATGTTGCCAGCTAGCTGGAATGTTAGCAGTTAGCTCATCAGCTGGCCAGCTGAAGTTAGCTAGCCATCAGTTCTGTATCAAACATTGTCTCCTGCTAACAGCTAGCATTCATATTAGCATGATGGTTTGCTTGTTAGCAGAGTAACACTGCATGCTTATAATGTTTCCTTTGTCAACAACATCGGAATGACCGTCCGGTTATTACGATAGAGTTCAGAGGAAAGGCCGATGACGTGAACACAGAGTGAATCCTCACCTCACGTTACCCGCTCCAGTTTACTTGTGATATTACGGTAAATATAACGTTACCGGTAAATATGTAAATGAATAAATATGAACTCCATCATGGAGGTTTGTCACATCGTCAACAAACGACTTTTGAAATGGAGTTTGGTTCACTCAGGGCTACATGCTAACTTGCTGCTAGCTGCTTTGACACATTGTCCAATCCCCGTCAGTTGTTTTGTGTCACCATTGGACATGAAGTTGTGTCTTTGTATGTAATCTAATGGGGCCAAAGGTTTTATTCACTCTGTGTGAACACACCAAAAAGGGGTGGGGCTTTAGGGTGGGATTTGGGGCGGAGTTAAACAGTGGATGGGTAGGAGGCGGGGCTACATTGTGCTTACATCACTGTCCTTCCACAGGCCAGGGATGCAGAAGGACTCCAGGAGATCACTGCCACACAGGAGCAAGATGCGCAACTCTACAGACGACAAACAGGCAGGAGGAAAGAGACGTCCTCAGTAAACCAACTCGTTTACTGGACACAAACAGACACAACAGGAAGGAAACTAGAGGACACCGAAGGCACCAAAGAGACGACTCACCAATTTCCTCGTATCTCATCGCTGTTCCCAGGTTAGCATTTTCATCTGACACAGTGAGACAGGAAATGAATGTCAATCAGTGTATCATCAGCGTAAAGGTTTAGTTTGTCAAACAGGTAAGTGTCATTGTGAGAGTATAAAATGTGATCATTAAAGTGGACAACAATAATCAGATGAATATTCAGTCTGACATCTGATTGGCTGCTGCTCCTGTGTTTCCCTCCTTTTTAAACTTTTCTGACTTACCGACGAAGGTGAAGCGCTCGATGTGAGGGCGCACGCAGCAGATCTTCCCCAAACTCTCGCTGACCTTCCCCCACAGTTTGACTGAGCAGAGGAAGGACAGGTATGACAGAAAGATGAAGACAGACAGGTGAGGACAGGTGAGGACAGACAGGTGAGGACAGGTGAGGACAGCACAGATCACATTTATTAAGACACAGCGTCACCTCGTTAAGTATCACTGGTGCTCGTTTAACCTGACAGACTGATGAACATGGAGGAGCGTGACTCACTCGCTGTGGGCTTGTGATTCATGTTGTTGTGGTTCTGGTAGATGGGTGGAGTCTGGTTCTGAGGCTGACCAATCACAGGAGTTGTGGATGGCGTGTTGACGTTGGACAGAATACATCCGGTGACTCTCTGAGGAACAAAAACATCTTCAACACATCAACACACAATAATATGAGGACAGTTTCCATGGTAACAAATGCTGTCCAGGTCCGGCTGCTGGGCCCGGTTCTGTTAGCCTTCTAACGGCAGATTCAGTTAGCAGCAGTTATGTCACCTTCATCAGGTCGCGGTGATGCTCCAGCACGCTGCAGGTCGTCTGCCAGGTGTCCTGGTAACACTCCCACGGGTCGACCCTGAACAAACACAGAGCATCATGCCGACGTTTTATTAACGTTTGAGGTGAACCAATAAACAGAGATGAAGGCTGTCTCACCTGATCCAATCAGAGGACTGCACGGCCAGCTGACACATGGTGAGACGATGTCTGCTCGGCACTAAACCCTGCAGACAAACAGATCCAGAGTCAGTCCACAGACAAACTGATCCAGAGTCAGTCCACAGACAAACTGATCCAGAGTCAGTCCACAGACAAACTGATCCAGAGTCAGTCCACAGACAAACAGATCCAGTCAGTCCACAGACAAACTGATCCAGAGTCAGTCCACAGACAAACTGATCCAGAGTCAGTCCACAGACAAACAGATCCAGTCAGTCCACAGACAAACTGATCCAGAGTCAGTCCACAGACAAACTGATCCAGAGTCAGTCCACAGACAAACTGATCCAGAGTCAGTCCACAGACTGATCCAGTCAGTCCACAGACAAACTGATCCAGAGTCAGTCCACAGACAAACTGATCCAGAGTCAGTTCACAGACAAACTGATCCAGTCAGTCCACAGACAAACTGATCCAGAGTCAGTCCACAGACAAACTGATCCAGAGTCAGTCCACAGACTGATCCAGAGTCCACAGACAAACTGATCCAGAGTCAGTCCACAGACAAACTGATCCAGAGTCAGTCCACAGACAAACTGATCCAGAGTCAGTCCACAGACAAACACGTGGAGACTTTCTCTAACATTTATTATTCATGAAGTTTCTGTGCAGCAGAAAGTAGGACGAGATCTTCATCAATGCACGGCGCTGCTCTCTGCTCTCTGTGTTCCCACAGGCTCGACAGTCAGTAAACAGTCAGTAAACAGTCAGTAAACCAGGACGGAGCACTTACAGGTTTTCCGTACGAGTCGTGCACCGGTGAGATGATTCCTCCGATCACGATGAAGCGACCCGTTTTGTGCAGATACTCTCTGGCTTTT
Source organism: Nibea coibor (assembly GCA_023373845.1). NCBI lineage: Eukaryota > Metazoa > Chordata > Actinopteri > Sciaenidae > Nibea > Nibea coibor. The sequence goes on along the minus strand of CM041725.1, from coordinate 618,405 downwards.
TCTGCAAACACACAAACAGGAAACATGTCAGAGGGACAAAATGTCTGCCGGCTGTCTGCACCACGTCCACCTGAAGATAAAATATATATGACGGTCATTAAAGATTCAGTCACTTCCTGACAGCTGCTGGCTCTTATTTTGAAAGGCTCCGTCTGCATTCCCACAAAGCTTTTCCTCAACAGAGAAAACTACTGAATGGTCTGTTACCATGACGACAGTGACACTAACGAACTCTTTGAGCAGGAACTTGATTAATGAGACTTTTTGTTTGACTTGAAGTTTCAGTTTGTTGTATCACATTTTATTCACAGTCACAGAGACTATGTCCAGGTTTTAGACAGTCTGTGGTCACGGAGACTACGTCCAGGTTTTAGACAGTCTGTGGGACGTCACAGAGACTACGTCCAGGTTTTAGACAGTCTGCGGGGACGTCTCAGAGACTACGTCCAGGTTTTAGACAGTCTGCGGGGACGTCACAGAGACTACGTCCAGGTTTTAGACAGTCTGCGGGGACGTCACAGAGACTACGTCCAGGTTTTAGACAGTCTGCGGGGACGTCACAGAGACTACGTCCAGGTTTTAGACAGTCTGTGGTCACGGAGACTACGTCCAGGTTTTAGACAGTCTGTGGGACGTCACAGAGACTACGTCCAGGTTTTAGACAGTCTGCGGGGACGTCTCAGAGACTACGTCCAGGTTTTAGACAGTCTGCGGGGACGTCACAGAGACTACGTCCAGGTTTTAAACAGTCTGCGGGGACGTCACAGAGACTACGTCCAGGTTTTAGACAGTCTGCGGGGACGTCTCAGAGACTACGTCCAGGTTTTAGACAGTCTGCGGGGACGTCTCAGAGACTACGTCCAGGTTTTAGACAGTCTGCGGGGACGTCACAGAGACTACGTCCAGGTTTTAGACAGTCTGCGGGGACGTCTCAGAGACTACGTCCAGGTTTTAGACAGTCTGCGGGGACGTCTCAGAGACTACGTCCAGGTTTTAGACAGTCTGCGGGGACGTCTCAGAGACTACGTCCAGGTTTTAGACAGTCTGCGGGGACGTCTCAGAGACTACGTCCAGGTTTTAGACAGTCTGCGGGGACGTCTCAGAGACTACGTCCAGGTTTTAGACAGTGTCTATGAGGATGTGACAGATAGGTGCGCTCTGTTCTCTCTTCTTATGAAATATGACCCGGTGTTGGTTCAGTCTGCTCTCAGACTGTTTCTTTGTGATGAATTCAGATGAAGATGACAGAGCTGAAGATGATGGAGGTGAAGATGATGGAGGTGAAGATGACGGAGCTGAAGATGTTGGAGGTGAAGATGATGGAGCTGAAGATGACGGAGCTGAAGATGATGGAGCTGAAGATGACGGAGCTGAAGATGACGGAGGTGAAGATGAAGGAGCTGAACATGACGGAGCTGAAGATGACGGAGCTGAAGATGACGGAGGTGAAGATGATGGAGGTGAAGATGACGGAGGTGAAGATGATGGAGGTGAAGATGATGGAGCTGAAGATGACGGAGGTGAAGATGACGGAGCTGAAGATGATGGAGCTGAAGATGATGGAGCTGAAGATGACGGAGCTGAAGATGATGGAGGTGAAGATGATGGAGCTGAAGATGATGGAGCTGAAGATGATGGAGCTGAAGATGACGGAGCTGAAGATGATGGAGGTGAAGATGATGGAGGTGAAGATGATGGAGCTGAAGATGATGGAGGTGAAGATGACGGAGCTGAAGATGATGGAGCTGAAGATGATGGAGCTGAAGATGACGGAGCTGAAGATGATGGAGGTGAAGATGATGGAGGTGAAGATGACGGAGCTGAAGATGATGGAGCTGAAGATGATGGAGGTGAAGATGACGGAGCTGAAGATGATGGAGCTGAAGATGATGGAGGTGAAGATGACGGAGCTGAAGATGATGGAGCTGAAGATGATGGAGGTGAAGATGACGGAGCTGAAGATGACGGAGCTGAAGATGATGAGGATGTTCGTGTGTCTGTGCTGCCCTGCAGGACGACGCAGAGATGGAGGAGCTGCTGGTGTAAATAGGTCATGATGTGAACATGGCGGCTGCTGCGTCCTGATGATGTGAGCGCAGCAAACGTTCAGAAAACATCTGAATAACGTTCTTACATTCTTAGAGAAGAGCTAAGGTTTGAAGCTCAGCAGCATGTGATTGACAGTGACATGAACCCTCCCCTCACGCCTGATTGGATGAGTCACCGCTCGCTGGCCTCTCATTGGTCAGCCCAGTCCGTCCTCTTCACTGTCTCCTCCTCTGCCATCATGTCCATAGAAGCTGCTGAGCTAACAGCAGCTATCGGGATCATGGTGGACCCACATCCGTCATTCACGTCACGTGATCACATCTCATGATGACAGCATCAGCTGATCAAACGTTCACTTTGTTTTGTTGTGTCGTCACAGCAGCTGGAGTGACGCAGGCAGCAGCACCATCGGTTCTGTGTGAATGGACCGGATCTCTGGAGGATCCGGATCATTTGTGGACTGCGCCACACGCCGCGCGAGGCCTGCGGGGCTTCATCCCGCACCGTTTCCGTGTTCGACGCGTTGAAACGGGCTCAGACTGGGTCGGGTCGGTTCCGATGTGTTTACAGTGTGTGGTTCTGGTGGTTTTGTTTGTGTACGCGTCACATTCTGCCGGATGTGGAGCCGTCGCCCATTTCAGCACCACTCCGCCGGACAGCGACCGGAACCCCCCGAAACGAACCGAACCGAGCCAAACCTCAAGCTTCAATAATTTCGGCTCAGCTATGATCTGATATTTGTGACGTTTCATCTGTTTTATATATATATATATATACACACACACACACACACACACACACACACACACACAGCCTCCACCCTACCGAACATATGGATGTGTCCCTTGGTGATGGGGTTGAAGCTGCCGCAGGACAGCAGGATGACGTGGGTCTTTGTTGTCTCTGTCATGGTTCCTTCTTCGTCGTGTTCCGGTCCGATCCGGCCCGGTGCTGTCAGGTTCTGTGTTCCCGGGTCGTCGCTTGTTTGTAGCAGGCAGCCGCTGCAGAGAGAGAGAGGGCGGTGTGTCTGCGGCAGGAAGCGGCGTCAGTCCGTTAAAGAGACACACACACACACACACACACACACACACACACACACACACACACACACACACACACCTCCTCCTTCACTGTTTGTTTATTTTTATTATTTGAACAAACTGTGATAACACACACGTGAGTCACGTGTTCTCATGATGAACACCAACAAACCATCTCAGCTGGGTTCAGGTCATGTGACCACTCAGGTGTGTGCTGGTCTCCATCAGTCAGTCAGACTGAAGGTGATTCACTTCATGGTCACATAGACCCACATGTACCTTGTAGAACCTTGTAGAACCCTGTAGAACCCGGTAGAATCATCTAGAACCCTGTAGGACCCTGACAGACAGACAGACACAGACAGACAGTCAGACAGACAGTCAGACAGACAGACACACAGACAGATACATAGACAGACACACAGACAGACAGACACAGACACAGACAGACAGACAGACACACACACACAGACAGTCAGACAGACAGACAGACAGACACAGACACACACACACAGACACAGACACACAGACACAGACACACAGACAGACAGACACACACACAGAGACACAGACAGACAGTCAGACAGACAGACACAGACAGACAGACACAGACACACACACACAGACACAGACAGACAGACACAGACACACAGACAGACAGACACACACACAGAGACACAGACAGACAGTCAGACAGACAGACAGACAGACAGACACAGACACACACACACAGACACAGACAGACAGACACAGACACACAGACAGACAGACACACACACAGAGACACAGACAGACAGTCAGACAGACAGACAGAGAGATGAAAGTGAGTAAAACTGATCAGACTGGCTCAGGTCACTGGTTCCCAACCTGAGGGTCCAGACCTCCACTAGAGGTCGCCAAAGGTTGACAGAGGGTCATTTGAACGCTGATGTTTCTCCATAAAGTTTCTCTGATTGTTTCAGACATTAATAAATCAACCTGAACGTTCACGGAGCCATCACCCTGATCTCTGACCACACCTCCACCTGCTGAAGGAAATGTGTCCTGACAGCAACCTGGTGCTACCTGTCAGGACTCTGACTGACCAAACTGAAACCATCAGACGAACACACACACACACACACACACACACACAGAGAACATAAAGCTATTTAAATATTTATTCATGTACTTTTATCTGAACATACGTCTGTCATGTTTACCTGTGAGGCTCCTGGCTTATGCACAGCCATCAAATGTTTCTGCACAGGTGTGAGACACCTGTACAGGAAATGTTAAAATGTCAACATGTTTCCTCACAACAGTAATAATGTTATTATTACATCCATCCATCCTGTTGCTGTTTCTCCTCTCCTCCTCCCCCCTCCTCCCCTCTCCTCCCTCCTCCCTCCGTCAGGCCCTCTGTGGGTCAGACAGGAACAATATGGCGCCGGTAGTATCGTTAGCTTCGGGTCCAGTCGTTGTGTGAGAGGCTGGCGATCCGTCAGGATGAACCTCTGCAGCCAATATCTACGGTAAGCTCGGTGCGGGGTCACCTGTGCGTCCACACAGCCGTACAGGTGAGGTCAGAGAGACGTTGGAAGCCGACAGGTGAAATGTTTTGTTGGGCTGCTAATGCTAAAGCTAACTGTTTGGGACCACCCCCTTAGCTAGCTGTTAGCGCTAGCTAGCTCCACACGTCAACAGACGGTCGATGCTAACAGCTGAAGAAGCTTCACACACAGGTACACACACAGGTACACACAGGTAGACTCCGTCTGACACAGCGAGTGTGTGTATGTGTGTATTTCGTGTGTGTTTCCCGCCCTGTGTGTGTGTGTGTGTGTTTACCCGCCACACACACTGTGTTGTTGCTAGCTTTAGCTCGCTAGCGTCTTTCTGCGTATGTCAGGTTAGCATCAGCTAGCCGCCGCTGCTCCGTGTTTAACGGGGTCTGCCCGGTACCGGCAGCCTGCTCCGCCCGCTCCGCCTCTTTAGCGGCCGGTTAACGGTCATTTTGATCCGTCTCTCTGCTTCTAAACACGGACACTGAGTGCTAGCAGCGGGCGGGTGGTGTTGGATGTTAGCTAGCTGACGGCTCTCTACCGAACCGAGCCTCGCTGTCTGTGAATGTTTGGGTCACAGTTTGGATCCAGACTGACAGTCTGAGCCCGACACCTGCACCGAACCTTCAGGTCGACACCTGACACGAGCTGCTGAATGTTTTAATGGAGCCGTAAGTGATAGCTTAGCAACAGTGAGGCTAGCTGTTGGCATGCTGTCTGTGATCAGGAAGTGCTACATGATGTTAGCATGCAGGAGGACAGGTGTGTGTGTGTGTGTGTGTGTGTGTGTGTGTGTGTGTGTGTGTGTGTGTGTGTGTTGCTCCTGTCTAACCTCTCTCTGTCTCTCTCTACAGACAGGCAGAGGCCCTGAAGGCTGACATGACAGGTATGTCTGCACTGAATCCACCTGCACGCTCTGTACCTGGCCCGGTCCGGTCCCTGTCTGTACCTGGCCCGGTCCGGTCCCTGTCTGTACCTGCAGTCACACAGGTTGTTTTGTTCTTCTCTCTCTGAGCTGGGATCAGGACAGATTCTTGACCAGTTCTGACTCAGGTGGTACCAAATGTTGGATCAGAACCTCTTTAGGAGAGCTCACAGACAAATCATCTGGACACCTGATCAGGTGATCAGAGAAAGTCCAGATGATTTGAAATCATCAGGAAACAGAAACAAACTCGTCTGTCGCTCATCAGCTGATTTAACCAAACAAAGTTATTAAAGTCACACTGATCATGTGACAAGACGTCCAGGTGAGGACAGGTGTGTTACAGCTACAGACCTGAATGTACTGGACATCAGACTGACAGGTGACCTCCGTGAAGAGGTCACATGATGCAGAATAACACATGCTGACACACCTGAGACGGTTTGCTGTCATTACCACTAGAGCTGCGACGAGTACTCGAGTAATTTGAGTACAAACAAATCCTCGAATGATTTTTTTTCCTCGTATTCGTTAACGTCGTTTAAGTGTTCTGGCTGTTTAGCTCCCGCCATTGCCATGGCAACTGCCGTGGCTGACAGGCTTCACAGCCTCTGACAACGCCACCCCGACGACGGTCACATGACGTCATGACGTCAGCTGATCTGGTCACTCTGATGTTGTTCCTTTAACAGTCTCACCATACAAACACAAAGTCCTCAGCTGGTTCTGATTAAATGGACCATCAGTGTGACTGGTCTGGTCATGACTCAGTCAGAGCTGAATAATCATGGATCGTGTGTGTGTGTGTGTGTGTGTCAGACTCAAAGCTGGGGGCAGCAGAGGTGTGGACGTCCCGTCAGGCTCTGCAGGACTTGTATCAGAAGATGCTGGTGACTGACCTGGAGTACGCCCTCGACAAGAAGGTGGAGCAAGACCTGTAAGCCCCGCCCCCACACCACAGCACCTCCGTCACTGTGAGAGGCAGGTGTAGATTCATTCATGGTGTGTGTGTGTGTGTGTGTGTGTGTGTGTGTGTGCGCGTGCGTGCGTGCGTGCGTGCGTGCAGGTGGAATCATGCCTTTAAGAACCAGATCACCACGCTGCAGAGCCAGGCCAAGAACCGAGCCAACCCCAACCGCAGCGAGGTCCAGGCCAACCTGTCGCTGTTCCTGGAGGCTGCCAGTGGATTCTACACCCAGGTGAGATTCAGGCGGTGTCAGGGTGAGCGGCAGAGCTCAGAGGGTCGGTTCTGGTCCTTCAGGTTAAACTCTGTGTGTTCTGTCCAGTTACTGCAGGAGCTGTGCACCGTGTTCAACGTGGACCTGCCCTGTCGGGTCAAGTCGTCCCAGCTCGGCATCATCAGCAATAAACAGATCAGAACCAGCGCCATCGTCACCCCTCAGCCCAGCTCCTGCTCCTACATCTGCCAGCACTGCCTCGTCCACCTCGGGGACATCGGTGAGAAAACGCCCCCGCGTGTTCTTTATCACGTGTCTGAGATTCACAGCTGATCTGATCCACGTTTCTGTCTCTCAGCACGGTACCGGAACCAGACCAGCCAGGCCGAGTCGTACTACAGACACGCAGCTCAGCTGGTCCCATCAAACGGTGAGTCCGGACTCAGGCTAGCAGTTCCATTGACTTCCAGTGTTTGTGCTAAGCTAGTTAGAATAAAACGTTGGGCGGCCATGTTTGTAGTCCTCCCTGTGGCGTGACGCTCGTGTCTCCTGCAGGTCAGCCGTACAATCAGCTGGCCATCCTGGCCTCTTCTAAAGGAGACCACCTCACCACCATCTTCTACTACTGCCGCAGCATCGCCGTCAAGTTCCCCTTCCCAGCAGCCTCCACCAACCTGCAGAAGGCGCTGTCCAAGGCTCTGGAGAGGTAACACCATCTCCTCCACCTCCACCTGTCTCTGTGTTTGAATGAGTCCCTCAGAGTGACTCAGGTGTTTGACGCTCCGTCCTCTCTGTGTTCCTGCAGCCGCGATGAGGTGAAAACCAAGTGGAGCGTGTCGGATTTCATCCGAGCGTTCATCAAGTTTCACGGGCACGTTTACCTGAGCAAGAGTCTGGACAAGCTGGACGTCCTCAGGGAGAGACTGGAGGAGCAGTTTCAGGTGAGAAGAGGACGCCTGGAACGGTGGACTGTTTTCAAAGACGTGCTTTGAAGAGCTGACTGTGTGTGTGTGTGTGCGCGCGCAGAGGCTGATCCTGCAGAAAGCCTTCAGCTCCCAGCAGCTCGTCCACATCACCGTCATCAACTTGTTTGAGCTCCATCACCTCCGAGACCTGACGGCTGACGGCAGTGAGCAGAGCTACAGCAGCGAGCAGCAGATCAGCTGGTTCCAGCTGCTCGGACTCTTCAGTAAGACCACACACACACACACACACACACACACACATAACCAGGCTTGATGCTGATTGGTTTGTTTGACTTCCTGTCCCTCAGTGTCCTTCCTGGGTGTCATGTGCAGTCGCGCTCTGCTCAACAAGAACCGCGGTGAGGAGATCATGGGGGAGTGTCCTCTGCCCGCCATCAAAGTGTCTCTGGACTGGCTCAGACTGAGGCCCAGCGTCTTCCACGAGGCCGCCGTGGACAAGAGACACTAGTGAGTGGCGCCAAGTGTGTTAATGAGTGTGTGAGCTCGTCACAGGAAGTCTAACTGCTCTGTGTTTCTCCCAGCATCTGGCCATGGCTCGTCTCCATCCTCAACAGTTTCCAGCCCAAAGAGGACGACGTGTCCTGTTCTTCAGGTAGGACGTCCACCTGTGTTCTTTATTTAGTCCGGTTGGAGTCTTCAGGTTACAGTCAGCCGCCCCTTCAAAATAAAAGCTCAGATCAGAGTCTTCTTCAGGTTCAGGAAAATAATAGGACAGGTATAGCGTACCTTAGATCAGTGGTCCCCAACCCCCGGGCCGCGGATCGGTACCGGTCCGTTGATCAATTGGTACCGGGCCGCACACGAAATAATTAATTATTTCCGTTTTATGTATTATCTGAGTATCTTTTATTTAGAAAAACCTTTTATTTTGAGAAATGATTGTTTGTTTCGGTGACGTCTGGGTCGCTTGCGCTGCGTAACGGTAACGATAGCGACCAGTCACGATTCAGAGCGCCCCCCCCCCCCCGGGCCACAGTTAAATTGTCAAGTGTTGACCGGTCCGTGGTGATAAAAAGGTTGGGGCCACTGCCTTAGATGGCTAGGGACGGACTTAACTTTAAACTTTAACTTTAAAGTCCGACTGTCTGATCACAGCCCGGCTGGTCTGGAACAAGGCCATTCATCTCTCTCAGAGCTTCTTGTGTTCTGTGTTTGATTCTTCAGCTGTGGATAACCTGAAGGTGTGTTTGTTTTCTCCTCAGTGACGCCCCTGCCAGAGGAGTTTGAGTTGCAGGGTTTCTTGGCGCTGCGTCCCGCTCTGAGGTAATGGCTCCGTTCAGATGTTCAGCAGGTGGTCCATATGTTCCTGTGTGTTCATGTCTGTTGGTGTTTCAGGTCTCTGGACTTCACTAAAGGTCATCAGGGCATTCTGGTGGACAGGGACGGCCTGCCGGTCCACACCCGTCACCAGAGGCTCGTCAGTCTGGGTAAATGGGTCGCCGACAACCAGCCGGGGTGAGTTTTCATCTGCTCCATCTGCCCGTCTGAAGCAGCAGAGCTCCGAGCTTCATCGTCTCCGTCTCCTCTCTGCAGGCTCATCCAGTGCAGAGTGAGCGAGGACGGCCTCCTCGTCTTCATCACTGACATTCCGGAGCAGACCATCGAGGAGCCACAGGAGAAGGAGGCGCCGGTGCTGCAGGAGTCGTCCAATGGCGAGCAGACGGCCAACGACAGCGGAAACTCCGGCCTGAAGTCGGTGCTGTCGGCGGGGAAGACTCAGAGCTCGTGGCCCGACAGCAGCGACCGACCCGTCGTCACCTTCAAGGAGAACATCAAACCCAGAGAGCAGAGCCGCGAGCAGACACGGAACCATCACCTGAAGGACAGCAGCAAGGAGCGCCGCGACTTCTCCAAGGGCAACGGGGCTGCTGGGAAAGGAGAGCTGAAGAGGGACGGGAAGAGGAAGAGCGAGATGAAAAAAACGGGTCACGACAAAAGTACTGACGCCGGGAAACAGGTGACATCATCGGTCTTTATCAACGCATCACTGACGAGGCCGCTCATTTGAATATTTAATGAGGAGACGTTTGTTTGGTTCAGGTGAAGGCGCAGACGGAGCTGAGGAAGACGCCGGTGTCCGAAGCCAAGAAGACTCCTGTCACTCAAACACAGACCACCTGCTCCTCCCAGTTCATCCCCATCCACCATCCAGGAGCTTTCCCTCCACTGCCCAGCAGGCCGGGTACACACACACACACACACACACAGCATGACTATAACGTGAGCTGTCGTCTGTGAGTAGCTTCAGTGCTCAGCTCCTGATTGGTTCCCTGCAGGTTTCCCGCCCTCTGCCTACGTGATCCCTCCCCCGGTGGCGTTCCCGGGCCTCCAGGTGAATCCGGGCTTCACCTTCTCCACCGGCGTGTCCGTCCCCGGACCTTTCCTCCAGCCGGGCGTCCACACTCAGGCCGGCACGCAGGCCGGGAAGCAGTCCCACATTCCCTACAGTCAGCAGAGGCCCTCTGGTCCCGGGCCGGGTCAGGGGCCGGGATCGTCGGGTCAAGGCCCGGGACCCATGAGCCAGGGCCCCTCTCAGGGTCAGCAGCCCCAGACCCAGCCGCCCTCCCAGCAGGCCTTGCAGCAGTCAGTCCAGCTGCAGGTTCAGGCGATGAGCCAGCAGCAGCAGTCTCCAACCAAACCGGTCCAACAGGTCGGGATGGGGAAGAGTCCACCTCACCACCCGGGCCTGCAGCAGGTCAGCTCCTCTACATTTATGTCACACTCTGAGCTCATGTTGAGAAACACGTTTCATCTGTGTGTGTGTGTGTGTGTGTGTGTGTGTGAGAGCAGTACATGCAGGTCCAGGATCAGCCGGCTCAGATGTGGAACCAGGCTCAGGCTGCTCTGCAGAAGATCTCCCCCATGCAGATGTCCATGAAGCAGCCTCAGCAGCAGCCTCAGCAGCAGCAGGCCTTCTACATGGCGGCTCAGGATCCTCTCAAACTGTACGAGCACCAGCTGCAGGCCTCCGCCCAGCCTCCGCTCCCCAACATGGACAAGAAGATGAAGTACCCCAACGTCAAGATGACGGACTTCTACTGGGAGCCGTCGTACCGGATAGGAGACGGGCTGGCCGTGATGGCCGACAGGATGAAGCGGCCTCCGCCGGGCGGCATCTGTCCGGAGCAGGACCCCTCTGCTGGGCCCCGGGGGCCCCCGTTTGAGGTGAGCTGCTCTCAGGAGGTGGAGGTGGAGGTGGTGTGTCTGTCTCTGTGCTGACACTGTCCAGTTTCTGTCCATGTTGATGAGTGAGAGACGAAGCTGGTGTCTGTCTGCCTGTCTGTCAGTCTGTCTGTCTGCCTGTCAGCCTGTCTGTCAGTCTGTCTGTCTGTCTGCCTGTCTGCCTGTCAGCCTGTCTGTCTGTCTGCCTGTCAGCCTGTCTGTCTGTCTGCCTGTCAGTCTGCCTGTCTGCCTGTCAGTCTGTCTGTCTGTCTGTCTGTCTGTCTGCCTGTCTGTCTGCCTGTCTGCCTGTCAGCCTGTCTGCCTGTCAGCCTGTCTGTCTGTCTGCCTATCAGTCTGCCTGTCTGTCTGTCAGTCTGTCTGCCTGTCTGTCTGTCAGTCTGCCTGTCTGCCTGTCAGTCTGTCTGCCTGTCTGTCTGTCTGTCTGTCAGCCTGTCTGTCTGTCTGTCTGTCTGTCTGTCTGTCTGTCTGCCTGTCTGTCTGCCTGTCTGCCTGTCTGCCTGTCAGCCTGTCTGCCTATCAGTCTGCCTGTCTGTCTGTCTGCCTATCAGTCTGCCTGTCTGTCTGTCAGTCTGTCTGCCTGTCTGTCTGTCTGTCTGTCTGTCTGTCTGTCAGCCTGTCTGTCTGTCTGTCTGTCAGCCTGTCTGTCTGTCTGTCTGTCTGTCTGTCAGCCTGTCTGTCTGTCTGTCTGTCTGTCTGTCTGTCTGTCTGTCAGCCTGTCTGTCTGTCTGTCTGTCTGTCTGTCAGCTGCAGCTTTCAGTGTAACTTTCCTTCTTTCTACCTCCTGTCTTACCGGCCTGCTTCTTTCTTTTCCTCTTTTTTTATCCCTTCTTCTTCTTCTTCTTCTTCCCCCTTCCTCCCTCTCCTCCTCCTCCTCCTCCTCCTCCTCCTTCTTCTTCTTCTTCTTCTTCTTCTTCTTCTTCTTCTTCTTCTTCTTCTTCTCCCCCCCTCCTCCCTCTCCTCCTCCTCCTTCTTCTTCTTCTTCTTCTTCTTCTTCTTCTTCTTCTTCTTCTCCCCCCCTCCTCCCTCTCCTCCTCCTCCTTCTTCTTCTTCTTCTTCTCCCCCCCTCCTCCCTCTCCTCCTCCTCCTTCTTCTTCTTCTTCTTCTCCCCCCCTCCTCCCTCTCCTCCTCCTCCTCTCCTCTCACCAGGACAACAAGAGCTCGCCTCTTCTCCCTCCTGACCTGTTAAAAACTCTAGCAGATTTTGAGGAGGAGGAGGAGCTCGTCTTTTCTAAGCCTCCTGATTTCTTCCAGGCCTTGGCCGGCCCTCTTAGCACTGCTCCTGGACCAAACATCTTTGTATGTAGCCCTGTCGTCCGCCTCCACCCATCCTGAACACCACCCACCCCATCCTAAAGCCACAGAGTGCTGACTCAGAGTCACATGACCTCAGAGGAGCAGGCTGTGGCTTTAGTCGCATGCTGAGTGTACGACGTGAAGTCTGACGTGTGTCCTTCACAGTAAAGTTCTCCTTCCTGCTGACAGCTGGAGGGCCTTTACTTTGAAAGGGCTGCAGGAAGTGGATGCACTGTGTACTGACTGTAGTGTGTAGACTGTATTGACTCATTGCAAGGGTGTAGTCAGGTGTCTGCTGGTCTTCATCCCGTCTGTGTCGTCTCTGCAGCTGCCAAACCAGACCAGGATGGAGAGCGGCCCCGAGGTCGTCAGCCAATCATCTTCTCTGCTGCCCATGTCGGGCTTTCCCATGCAGGTGAGTGTGAGGCTGCTGTGACGTTATCCCACCACCAGGTGGCACACTGAGTCACTGATCATCTGATGATCCTGATTGGCTGCTCAGTGTCACATGACAGCTGCAGGTAAAGCTCAGTTCTGCATCAGCAGAACCCGGATCATGTTGGACCAACACCTGCAGAGACCGGGTCTCTTCAGAGAGAGAGTATTATATACTAAAGACCGGTGTCCACGTGTCTGTCCCACCTAGACAAAGACCGAGAATGTGACGGACCGTGACAGACCGAGACCGAGACCGTGACGGACCGAGACCGTGACGGACCGAGACAGAGACTGTGACGGACCAAGACCGTGACGGACCAAGACCGAGACCGTGACGGACCGAGACCGAGACCGTGACGGACCGAGACCGTGACGGACCGAGACAGAGACCGTGACGGACCGAGACAGAGACTGTGACGGACCGAGACCGTGACGGACCGAGACAGAGACTGTTACGGACCGAGACCGTGACGGACCGAGACCGAGACCGAGACCGTGACGGACCGAGACCGAGACCGTGACGGACCGAGACCGAGACCGAGACCGTGACGGACCGAGACCGTGACGGACCGAGACAGAGACTGTGACAGACCGAGACTGTGACGGGCTTAGACCGAGACTGAGATGGCTCGAAAACGAGACCGTCTCTCGAGACCGAGACCATGACGGGCCCAGGATAGACCAGAGCCGGTCCAGGCAGGCCGCTCCTCTGTCGTCTCCTCGTCCTGCGTGAAGTTCTGACAGTCGCGGTGTTGTAGTTTCCATAAATAAATCCTGAGACTGGACCGAGTTCTGCTGTGACCCATGTGACCCGCTGTGTGTTCAGGAGTACAACCAGAACAGCATCTTCAGTCAGGCGTACGGGAAGAACCTGCCCCCCAGCTCCAAGCCCGACGCTCCCATGATGCACCAGGAGCCGTCCCTCTACTCGCTGTTTGAAGGGACTCCGTGGTCGCCCTCCCTCCCTGCCAGCTCAGGTATGTCTCACCTGTTCAGACGTGAACGTTGACGTCCAGCATCAAACGCTGAGACGGCGCTCTGATGTCAGCTGTGTTCTGATTGGCAGATCACTCCACCCCAGCCAGCCAATCCCCTCACTCCTCCAACCCCAGCAGCCTGCCTTCCTCCCCGCCCACGCAGAACCACGGAGCCATGCCCTTCTCCAACTTTGGACCCATCGGCACGCCGGACAGCCGAGACCGCCGGGTCATGGACCGCTGGAAGGCCGACAAGACCGGTGAGGGGGTTAGCTAAGCATCATGGGAAGTGTAGTTCCCACATGTAGATCAGGATTATTCAGTTTCAGGTGACCGTCATCAGGTGTGACGGATGCATGGTGTGACGGATGGGTGGTGGATGTGACGGATGGGTGGTGGATGTGACGGATGCGTGGTGGGTGTGATGGATGCGTGGTGGGTGTGACGGATGCGTGGTGTGACGGATGCGTGGTGGGTGTGACGGATGCGTGGTGTGACGGATGCTTGGTGGGTGTGACGGATGCGTGGTGGGTGTGATGGATGCGTGGTGGGTGTGACGGATGCGTGGTGTGACGGATGCTTGGTGGGTGTGACGGATGCGTGGTGGATGTGACGGATGCGTGGTGGGTGTGACGGATGCGTGGTGGGTGTGACGGATGCGTGGTGGGTGTGACGGATGCGTGGTGGGTGTGATGGATGCGTGGTGGGTGTGACGGATGCGTGGTGTGACGGATGCTTGGTGGGTGTGACGGATGCGTGGTGTGACGGATGCTTGGTGTGACGGCTGCGTGGTGGATGTGACGGCTGCGTGGTGGATGTGACGGATGCGTGGTGGGTGTGACGGATGCGTGGTGGATGTGACGGATGCGTGGTGGATGTGACGGATGCGTGGTGGGTGTGACGGATGCGTGCTGGATGTGACGGTGTCTTCGTGTGGTCTCAGGCGCCGTCAGCGGCTTCGGTCTGGACTATCTTCCGGCTGCAGCCTCGGCAGCTTCAGACAGCAGCTGGCATCAGGCCGGGCCGGCGGGCGGCTCCTGGACCAATCAGGAGTCTCCGATGGAGGAGTCGTCCACCGTGCTGCTCGACAGCCTCAAGGTAACTCGATGGCTCAGAATCTCAGTGACGTACGTGATTAGCGTCGTGCTAACGCTTGGCTCTCCTCTGCAGTCCATCTGGTCGAGCTCCATGATGCAGCCGGGCCCGTCGGCGCTGGAGCAGCTCCTCCTGCAGCAGAAACAGAAGCAGCAGCGAGGTCACGGCGCCATGAACCCGCCTCACTGAACGGCAGGCCGAGGCGGCGCTTTGTGTCCGGACGTCAACCAAACCACCACCAGGAGGAAACGGGAGGATAAAAAACAGAAGTTTTGACGAAGACGAGCTCCAACCAAAATGGAAAATTAAAGCGGTGAGAAAGGTGGAGGCTGGGGAGGCGACACGACCCCCCGACGAGGCTGAAACACCACCCCCACCCCCCTCGGCTGTCGAGGAGCGGTGACGCCCCTCCTTGGACCGGAGGGAGCGGGATCTCTTCAACCGTGGTGCCAACGCGCCACGCCGCCGCCGCCGGGTTCCCTTCAACCCGCGGACATCTGAACATTGAGGAACACACCCCGCCTCACCACCACTGACCCCTCCACCCTCATGAAGAACTCCTTCTTTCTTTGACAAAAAATAAGACGTGGACCTCCTGGACGTCTGCTCGGCATCATGGGAGCGCCTGTTTTTAGCGTCTCCGCCGCCGCAGACCGACAGTGAGGTGAGAGAGCGAGGACGGCGTGGTGGGCGGGGTCAGGTGAAGCAGCGGGTCAACATAGACTTTCTGATCTCTCATTCATTTTCATGACTGTGGAGGAGGAGCAGGAGGAGCAGCAGGAGGAGCAGGAGGCTCGCTGTAGCTTAGTTTGAATGAAGGAGAAAGGAGCAGCAGCGTGTTGGCACAGCTATATAAATATATAAATAAATATATATTGCCATAGTTGGACTTTAGCGGGCCGTGTCTCTTAGCCGTGTTGTGAGAACGAGGACTGGACTTTGTGGAGCCGGGTCACGTGACCCGGACTGAGCGCGCTCACTCGCTCGCAGTCTGATCTTTTTCTGTTTGACGGAGAGGCTGGAGGCCCGACGATGGCGGACGGCCTGACGGTGCCAGTCAACGTCACGGGAACGGAGGCGGTGCTGAGAACATGAACCCCGTCACGTAGTTTTTACCGTTAGCTTCGACAGACGCTCGTATTCAAATATCAAACCTGTATTTGTGATTCGTTCGTAGCCGTTTTTAGCTTGGCGCCCTCTACAGGTGAACACAGGTGTGTCTGCTTCCTGCTTCAGTATTTTTGGGGTCTTCTTCTTCTTCTTCCTCTCCGGCCTCTTCCTGTTTATTAATTTAATTAACGAAGAAAAAACAAACGTGAAGGTTTAACGTGCTCGAGATTAACCTCATTTACCTTTTCTACATGTCTCACTCACAGCTGACAGACAGCTGACAGACAGACAGCTGACAGACAGACAGACAGACAGACAGGTGACAGACAGACATACAGACAGACAGGTGACAGACAGACAGACAGACGACAGACAGACAGCTGACAGACAGGTGACAGACAGACATACAGACAGACAGGTGACAGTCAGACAGACAGACAGGTGACAGACAGACAGACAGGTGACAGACAGGTGACAGACAAACAGACAGACAGACATGCAGATAAACAGACAGACAGGTGACAGACAGACAGACAGACATGCAGACAGACAGACATGCAGACAGACAGACAGACAGGTGACAGACAGACAGACAGACAGACAGGTGACAGACAGACAGACAGGTGACAGACAGACAGACATGCAGACAGACATACAGACAGGTGACAGACAGGTGACAGACAGACAGGTGACAGACAGACAGACAGTTCTTTTATTGTCGTGAACTCAGGAACCGAGAAAATAATAAAACATTGAAATGAAATCGGTTCATTGACGCGTCTGATCAGCTGATCAACAGTGTGTGTGACCTCACGCCTGATCAGCTGATTTGAACCCATGAATTGATGTGTGTTGTTTCAGCCCTGA
The DNA here is from genome assembly GCA_023373845.1 of Nibea coibor. Taxonomy (NCBI): domain Eukaryota; kingdom Metazoa; phylum Chordata; class Actinopteri; family Sciaenidae; genus Nibea; species Nibea coibor. The sequence continues at coordinate 601,720 of CM041725.1, read as the reverse complement.
GCTTTGTCTGACAGGCGACAGGAACTTTGATTTATTTCTGCAGATTACAGCAAACTGAACGCTGACACTGAAGGTTCTGCAGATCCTGAAGGTTCTGCAGATCCTGAAGGTTCTGCAGATCCTGAAGGTTCTGCAGGTTCTGCAGGTTCTGCGGTCCCTCGAAAGGTTCCTGAGTTTCCTAAAGAGTTCCTGTGCCGTTTAAACGAGCTGTCAGTTTTATTTCCGCGCTGCCGGTCCTGACCAATCAGGACGCTCCGAGGCGCCATCATCCCCCAATAGGCTTCAGGCTTGGCAGGAAGTGATGTCAGACTGCAGTACTGTAACTTCCTGTCCGGTTTTTTACCTTCACACTCTAAAAAATGAAAGTCTGATTTTACTTTGCCGTCGTTTTATTGGAGCAGACTTCGTCTGTTCTCAGTGTGATCGTGCTTTCATGTTACAAAATGTATTTGAAATAATAAAGGTGAAATATTCATGACGGACGCAGCCAGAACAGCTGACCACGAGGATCTGAGCTGGTACCGGTTCTGGTTGCCTTTTGTTTTGTTTTCTGCAGTCAGAAGTGAATGGACCGGTTCTGTCTGGCATTCCACTCTGTGAGATGTTGGGTCCTCGACGGGTGGAGCTCTGACGGAGACTCTGAGGCTTTTTGTGTTTCTGTCTCTGTAGACGATGAGAACTGATGGAGTCAGCCTTTAAATAAACCTAACTATGTTCTCCTCCACGTGTCCAACCTGTCCTCTCTGTCCACTCTGTGTCCACTCACCTGATCACAGGTCAGTGTGGATCAACAGGGCCCGGTATTTCAAAATGGATCTGACAGGATTATCCTGGTCGGATTGGATTCAATCTAGATCTGATCTGAAAACTGAACACAGATTCAGATAATCCCGATCCTGAAGATCAGAATCCTGATCAGGTAATCCAATCCTCCCTTGAATCCAGGTAAAAGGCTGGATTTGGGTATTTCAAAAGTTAAGACAGATACCTGGATCAACTTGATACCAAAATTTCAGGATTGTTTGAATCCCACCTCAGAGGTGGATTTCACCTAGACTGACAAAGTCTCAGCTCCACTTCTAGATATTGTTACTCAAGGTGTTCATTACAGTTAATCTGAAGTGTTAGTGTTTTATTTTTGAATAATTAAAGTATCTTAAATGTAAGAAATTTAAAGCAGAGTAAAATATTTTGACCACTTTCTGAAACTGTTGAAAATACGAGTAACAAGTGCAGTGTTTAGTGTTCGTATCATGCTGCATATTGAATTTAAGATCTACATCCTTCTGATTAAATGAAGACAAATTTGACGTCAGTCAGAAGCTTAAAATGCATTTTTAAAATGTTTGGCTTGATTTTGAAACAAACGTGTACAAACTGATTGTTTGACTTCATCAAATCAGATGATATTTTTTAGATTATATTTTATGTTCAGTGAGAGCCTTCTGTATATACGGCAGAACTGTGTCACTGACCAAGCTACATACCATGAAAGTAATGCGATTACAATTTCAAGCAGTTTCAAGCAGTTTATTCAAAATCCAATAACTTAATCTTAAATGTATTTAAAGCGTTTCCAAGGATTTCCAGGTTGTCCTTGACAGCTGAGTGGTCCGTGGCTGAGTGACTCTGAAAGCAGGTGAGAAGGTGTGTGAGTGTGTCTTTGTTTATGACGTCAGCAGCAGCGTCACTCTGAATGAACCGTGTAGTTAATACTCGTACTGTGTAATGTTACGTTACCAAAGTACTGCAGCCTGCAGGTCTGTGCACGTGGAGCCTATGACGTAACAATAAACAATGAGCAGGTCGGTGTTAGTTTAACGAGTTAACACGTGACGTAATCAGCTCCTTTAAGTTAAACCACAGACTAATTCATCAACACAGCCGCCTGTCAGCACGCCGCGGCTCAATCAGAGCTCGCTCCGGCCTGGTGTGAATTAGGTGACGGTTCAGCAGGTTGGTTTCATGATGTGTTGGTTGGAGTTCGTATGGTCTTCAAACCGCTGCACATCAGCTGACGGTGAACTTTGACGTGAAGTCCCAGCTGCTCCTCTCGTCAGGTAGGCCGCCATGTTTTCATGTTTTGTGGAAATCCGCATCCGCCCAGATCGGGATCACGGTGATCCAATCCGCCAGAGTTCAGAAATACTCAGATAAAGTGAGCGGGATCACGGTGATCCACGAGAAAAGGAGGATTTCATTATCCGGATCATCCTGATCCAGATTACAAGTTTTGAAATACCGGGCCCAGGTGATCCACACTGACCTGTGATCAGGGAAAGTTACGTGTTGGTTTCATGTAACGTACACCGGCCACTTTATTAGGCACACCTGTCCAACACATTTCTAATCAGCCAATCACATGGCAGCAGCTCATGCATGGTCAGACGATTCACACCGAGCCTCAGGACGGGCAGGTGACGTTGAACGTGGCTGTTGGTCTGAGTATTTCAGAAACTGCTGATCTGCTGCGACTTTCACACACAACCAGCTCTGAGGGCTACAGACACGGAGCCGCAGAGGTCAGAGGTCAGAGGAGAATGGCCAGACTGGACCGAGCTGATAGAACCAGACCCCTCGTTCCAGCCGAGATCTCTGAACACCACATGACCTGAGGCAGGTACAGAGCACACCTGCTCCTCCTGCGACTCACACAGACTCACAGACTCACACTGACTCACACAGACTCATACAGACTCACACAGACTCATACAGACTCACACTGACTCACACAGACTCATACAGACTCACACTGACTCACACAGACTCACACTGACTCACACTGACTCACACAGACTCACACTGACTCACAGACTCACACAGACTCACACTGACTCACACAGACTCACACTGACTCACAGACTCACACAGACTCACACTGACTCACACAGACTCACACAGACTCACACAGACTCACACTGACTCACAGACTCACGCAGACTCACACAGACTCACACAGACTCACACAGACTCACACTGACTCACAGACTCACGCAGACTCACGCAGACTCACAGACTCACAGACTCACAGACTCACACAGACTCACACAGACTCACACTGACTCACACTGACTCACACAGACTCACAGACTCACACAGACTCACACAGACTCTCACAGACTCACAGACTCACACAGACTGACTCACGCAGACTCACACAGACTCACAGACTCACACAGACTCACTGACTCACACAGACTCACACTGACTCACAGACTCACACAGACTCACACAGACTCACACTGACTCACACAGACTCACACTGACTCACAGACTCACACAGACTCACAGACTCACACAGACTCACACAGACTCACACAGACTCACAGACTCTCACTGACTCACAGACTCTCACTGACTCACAGACTCACACAGACTGACTCACAGACTCACACAGACTCACACAGACTGACTCACAGACTCTCACTGACTCACAGACTCACACAGACTGACTCACAGACTCACACAGACTGACTCACAGACTCACACAGACTGACTCACACTGACTCACAGACTCACGCAGACTCACACAGACTCACACTGACTCACACTGACTCACACAGACTCACAGACTCACACAGACTCACACAGACTCTCACAGACTCACAGACTCACACAGACTGACTCACGCAGACTCACACAGACTCACAGACTCACACAGACTCACTGACTCACACAGACTCACACTGACTCACAGACTCACACAGACTCACACAGACTCACACTGACTCACACAGACTCACACTGACTCACAGACTCACACAGACTCACAGACTCACACAGACTCACACAGACTCACAGACTCTCACTGACTCACAGACTCTCACTGACTCACAGACTCACACAGACTGACTCACAGACTCAGACTGACTCACAGACTCTCACTGACTCACAGACTCACACAGACTGACTCACAGACTCACACAGACTGACTCACAGACTCACACAGACTGACTCACACTGACTCACAGACTCACACTGACTCACACAAACGTTGTCTGGTCTGATGAGTCTCGTTTTCAGCTCTGAAAGTAAAACGGTTCCGACCCGGTTCTAGCATGGTGTACCTAATGAAGATTTTACATTTACACGAACGCTGTGACGCCTGTGACGTCACCAGGCCACGTGACCCGCGTCAGCTCGGTCTCTGCGGTGTCTTCAAACGTCTCCGCCTCCGTCAGATAACGAACCCACCTCCCTTCAAACGAACCTCAGGCCCGGCCCAGCTGCTGCTGCTGCAGTCTGCCATACACAAACAGTTCAACAGTTTTTGTACGGCGCCTTTTCACGGTGTACGACCCACGGTGCTGCAGGCAGCCTGACGGCTGCACAAAAACCTGCTGCACGTCCTCAGCGGCTCCGCGCGCTGCCGGACGGTCCACACTCAGCCACTGCAGAGCCCGAAGCGCTGGAAGCCCGTCCGGACCCAGAGAAGAGCCAGAGAACGGAACATTAATCAATAATCTGATATTATTCGAACTGGTCCAGGCGGCAGCGAACAGTACCGACTGTTACAGAGCCAGCAGACAGAAGGTTTGAATGATTAAAGGAATATAACCCGATAAGACATGACATTAAATCTTAGTTCATGCTGTGAACAGGAGGTTCGGTCTTTGACCGGACAGTCCGCGCCCCCGGCAGCTGCAGGAGGTTCTTGTACGGCGCCTTCTCACTGTGCTGGGTGGGGTACCCACACTGAGTGAACATGCACACAGAGCTGAACTAAAACCTGCAGCCCCAGGCTGCTTGTTTCCAGCCTGGACCTCCAGCCTGGACCTCCAGTCTGGACCTCCAGCCTGGACCTCCAGCCTGGTCCAGGTGAAGAACAGCACGTGCTGTCCGCTGCAGGTGAGTCCGGGCTGCTGGAGACCGTCTCGTGCTTCACTCTGCGGAGCTCGGCCTGGCAGCTGAGCTGCTGGAATCTTGGAGCTTTTCTTGTTTTCCGGATAAAACCAACACTCAGACTGTGTGTGTGTGTCCGCCGTGTGTGTCCGCTCAGTGTGTGTCCTCGTGAGGGGGATTCGAGCCTTTTCCAGCCTCTCTCAGGATGTTTGGTGGCTCTCAGGTTTTTGTACGACGCTGTAACACTGTGACTCCTTAGTATTTGGGAATCCCATCCGTCTCACCGTCGAACCTCAAGGTAAGAAAAGATGATTTAATTATTTAGATTTAGAATCAGCTCAATGTTGGATTTTATGTTTTAAAACTTAAACTTGAGTTTAGTTGAGACATCCAGTAAGCCTGCATGCAGAGTCCAGAAGAAATCTGCTGTTTGCCTGAAATACAGTTAACTGCGGCATTTCAGGTCAGTTAGTGAAAAAATATAAAAATATTCTAAATTCAGTGATTTAATGAAACAGGAAAAGTTTAAATTTACAGACTTAAGTAGTTTTAAATGTCGACAGTCGAATGAAACCTTAAACTGTCTGCACGTCTTTGTTGAGATGATTCTGTGAAATAATGCTCAATAACAAATTTGAATGTGTTCGAGAAGAAACAGCAAAAAGCAAAAATCTACAAGTGTAAAATATGATGCTAAGATATTTTTTATGCCGGCGCTGGAATGAAATGTTTTGTAAAAGTAAAAACTGAAACATTTGTTGGGTCTTAAAATTCAGTTTTTAAGTTTTTAAAAAGTTTTTAAAGTCTCAGAAATGTTTTGGTGTCATGAAGCAGTTTGGAGAAATAAAAAGATAATTATCATAATAACACTAATATTGTCTAAATGTGTTGAAATTCAGCTCAAAGTACTTAATATGAAAACGTTCAGAAAATCTTTAAAAGGTTGAAAGACGTGAAAATTAAAACATAAAACAAGTCGTGAATTTATTAAATCATCTCAAAAAATTTCAAAGTTTACAGACTTAAGTGGTTTTAATGCATTTCTGTTCTGATGAATATTAAGACTGATTTCTAATAATGATATATAATAATATAAAGATGAATGATAAGGATACGTTGTATGAAATGTAAAATACTTGAAACATAAAATAAAAAGAATTAAAGTAAAAGGCATTAAAGTGTTGAAAGGCATTGAAGTCAGAGCAGAGTCTCCTGCTCCTGGATGGTTTCTTTGGAGATTTAAGTTTTAAATACATAAAATTCTAATGTTTATATTGTATATTATATTGTCTGAAGAGCTTCCAGAGTTAAATATTTCATGTGTGGTTACCACGGCAAAGAAAGATTTAATTTCCCAAAGGTTAAACTGAAGGTAGAAGACGGCATCGTCTGCGTATAGATTTACTTTACAGCAAAATCTGTCAAACGGAGGAATTTTTCTTTTTGCCTGAAGAACTAATGAAATCATTTGATTGGTGTTTACTGATGAGCAATTTAGACAAAGTCTAATAAAATATATCAAGTGCTGTGGTAAGTTTTGGCTGTGCTGTTTGTCTGCTGTGGAATTCATTCTCATAAATCTATTAATAACAGAAACAGCGTGAAGAACGTTTAAAAAAGCAGAAAACGTCGAGTTAAAAAATGAATCAATCTACTGAACCCAGATAAGATTCATTTTTTAAATCAGTTTTAATGAATAATTAATTAATTGAATAAATTGTCTTTTTATTTGTGCTGCATGTTTTGCATAAGTCTTCATTAAATCTAATGTTTTATTTATTTATGAGAAATGTGTTTAAATGTTTTAACATTGTTACTCTAATAATAAAAAAGCACAGATGAATGAATGTCGTGTTTCTGTCCCGCGTGGTTCTGGTTCATCGTGGTGTAGATTCGACCCCCCGGCAGCCGGACCTGTTCGTCCTGAGTCCTCTGCATTCTGAAGGGGTGACGAAGGAGCAGTTGGCGGATGAAGTCTGTCTGGCCACTGGTTTCCTTCCAAAGGATGGTGACATGCGTGTGAATGTGCAGAAACGTTCCATCAGTATGAACACCACCGACGCCGTTATGTCACAGGAGTTAAAATCCTACGTCTACGCTGGATTCACCAACCAGACCATCTACTCCTGCGAGCTGCACAACACGTCGTCCAACAACGACATCTGTAAGAGAACCGCCGCGTTCTGACCCAAATGTTCAGTCTTAAAGTGTCAGGTACTGCGAGGAGACGGCCGGTCTGCTTCTTGTATCGAGTCAAATCAACCATAAAATTCAGAAGTGATGAAACTTTGAAATGAAACATTACAGGAAAATCTAATGGAACAAATAAATATGAGACATCCTGATTCAGTTCAGGACTAAAAATAAATAAAACAAATGTAACATTTTATAAGTGAGACATGAAAAACAACGTCTCACATAATAACCTCATATGTCGAAGTGTGATCGTCTGTTCCTACGTGAACGTGTGAGCGTTCCTCTCAGTGACGTATGTTGAACAATAATTACTCATTATCAATGATTATCACTGCGCGTGGATGTTTGTGTCTCTGACTGTTTTCTCTTTTCAAACAGATGACCTGTGTGCCGACCTTTATCCAGGTGAGTCACCAAACACACCATAACACCCTGGTCGACACCAACAAACTGTTCCAGACTGTCCCAAACTGTCCCAAACTGTCCCAAACTGTCCCAGACTGTTCCAGACTGTTCCAGACTGTCCCAAACTGTCCCAAACTGTCCCAGACTGTCCCAGACTGTCCCAAACTAGCAAAAGATGCTAACTAATACAAACCCATACAAACATAAATGGAACACTTTTTGTCGTTTCCTGTCCAGATAAGGCGAAGCTGAACTTTTACCTGCTGGTGATGAACAGCGTCAGGGTGGTGTTCACCAAAGCTCTGGCCTTCAGCACCATCCTCACCATCAGAGCGGTGCTCTTCTAACGCCATTGACCAGCTGATCAATGTCGGTCATGTTTTTTTATTTCATTTTTTCTTTCTTTAAATTTGACAAAGTTTCAGTTTGTGTTTTAGTATTTGTTGTTAACGTTGTTGATGTATTTTGTCCATCACAGACCTGAAAATAAACTTTTAAGACGTCTCTCGTCTCCTCGTCATGTCTTTGTCTCCTCGTCATGTCCTCGTCTCCTCGTCTCCTCGTCATATCCTCGTCTCCTCGTCTCCTCGTCATATCCTCGTCTCCTCGTCTCCTCGTCATGTCCTCGTCTCCTCGTCATATCCTCGTCTCCTCGTCTCCTCGTCATATCCTCTGTATTCTCTTTAAATTCATTGTGTCCGTACGCTTCACTCTGTTCACTGTATCTGAAATGTTTATTTCTAATAAAAGTTCGTCCACGTGTTCTTTGTTTTTTTCTGGTTCAAATATTTCAAATTTTCAAATATTTAAATTCAGATTTTCATCCTAGAGTTCCTAAAAAAAACTTCAGCAGTGATGTGGTGTGTTTTTCTTCAAGGTGATGACATCACATGATGACATCACATGAAGCGTCATGTCGCGTTGTTAGACTCTCACAGAAACATTCAAACATTCAAACATTCAAACATCGTTTTTTACTGTCTGAAATTAATCGATGAGTTCAGTGTGTGTGTGTGTCAGTGTGTCAGTGTGTGTCTCAGTGTGTCAGTGTGTGTCTCAGTGTGTGTGTGTGTCAGTGTGTGTGTGTGTGTGTGTCTCAGTGTGTCAGTGTGTGTCTCAGTGTGTCAGTGTGTGTCTCAGTGTGTGTGTCTCAGTGTGTGTGTGTGTGTGTGTGTGTGTCAGTGTGACGGTTGAACCACACGTCAACAGTCAAACTTGAGGCTGCAGATAAAAATCAGACAGGAAGTGAAGAGCTGCAGCTTGAACAGAGAGAAGAGAACGTTGAGTCTGTGACGGATCAGTCAACACACACACACACTCAGAGGTGCAGTCAGTAAACTTTATTTATTATCTAACACTGACAATTCAAACACGAAAGAAATAAAACAGGAAGTAACAAAATAAAACGTCACAGACTGTGACGGCGTGTTTCCTGTTTTATTTTGTAGTTCTCTTCCACTTCCTGTCTTTGTTTTGTTTTCCCGCCAGTTTTTGATTCTGCTCCTGCAGTCAGGACTAACACACACACCTGCCACTCACCTGTAAGGTCAGACCCACACACACACACACACACACCTTTCTGCTGCACAACCTGTCTGATTATTGGTTGTTGGATCTGTTTGGCTGCCTGAACCTGAACCTGTGGTGAGAATGAGAGAATATCTACTGTGTGTGCGTGTGTGTGTGTGTGTGTGTGTGTGTGTGTGTGTGTGTGTGTGTGTGTGTGTTTGGTAACTTTGAGTTGAGGATCTGTGTCACAGGAGTCTGAAGCTGAAGTCAGCTGCCCCCTGCTGGACAGCTGCTGTAACTTTGACTCAGGTCGATGTGCTGACTGCAAACATGAACGCGTCACAGTGTAACCCACTGTGGTCACCATGACTACAGCTGTACTCGAGTATTTACTCTGATTACATTACTTCTGATCAGCAGCCAATCATCATCCAGGTCAGCAGCAGCAGACCCAGCAGCAGCTAATATCACTGACTAGTCCAGCAGCAGTCAGCCCAGCTCGGCGTCTGTCTTTCAGCCTTTTATTTCACCAAGCTCTCACCAACCACTAAAAGTCAGTCCCAGATTTACTCTTGTCCGGCGGCTTCTTGCTCGCTCACTCTCTCCTTTTCTCTTCTTAGCTTCCTCCGTCAGCGTCCTCTTCACTCTCTGCTCCTCTGCCATCATGTCCATAGAAGCTGCTGAGCCCGGTTACATCACCCACTCGCCCAGCTCCGGTTCTGGCACGACACTGGCTCTGGAGCCAGTCTCAAGTGGACGTTTGAAGAACTGCAGGTTGCTGGTTGGTTGGTTTATTTCAGGACCAGATATGCAGATATGCATTATGGGTCATTTCAGGTGAACACTGTATCAGTATGATAACATGCTTAGAAATGGGAGGCTGAGGCCGGAGGTGATAAATATAATGTGAGCTCAGGAAACGAGTTCTTCAACAGAACCATCTGAAGAACTCAGTGTCACGATGATGCTTCATGAATGAAAACTGGAGAATAAAAATAGTCACATTGTTTTGTGTTTTTTAGGTTGCAGGTGTTTCAGAAACGGGTCACATCAGTTCTGCTCGCTCCTCCCTGTCTCTCACACAAAGGCTACATCTCCTGCAGGAGTTTGGATGTCAGAGAAGGAGGCGAAGACGAGGACCAGGCACCTCCAGCTGAGATCCACCTGAAGTCCGACATGAACAGGTACGACAGCGCGACACAGGAACAACATCAAACAAACATCAAACAAACATCAAACAAACATCAAACAAACATCAAACAAACTTCAAACAAACATCAAACAAACATCAAACAAACATCAAACAAACATCAAACAAACATCAAACAAACTTCAAACAAACATCAAACAAACTAAAAACAAACCCTTTGATAACCTGTGAAACACAGTGAGATGTTTTAAATATTTTAAAAAGTTCAGCTTAAAGAAAAATAAATAAAAACATAAAGAGTCAATCAGTGAAAAACAAACAGTTAAAAACTTTTTATGGTTTCACTTTGAAATAAAAGAAGAAAAATTAGTTTGAATGAAAACACACACACACACACACACACACATTTCTATTATAATAAAAATGTGGAGACTCGGCGTGCAGCAGTTTTTGTCACAGAGTGAGTCGCAGTGTGAAGGATCAGGGACTGAACAAACTTTATTTCAGCCGAGGAACCAGACTGACTGTCGAACCTGGTGAGAGGAACTTTTTATCAACAAATATTAAATATTTTATTTGACTCCAGCAAAAATCTGAGACTCAGAAGGACAAAACAAAGTGACAAAAAGAACCAAGCAGTTTAAAATGAAATAAAAACTACGGAGGCCGATTCATGTCGAGAGAGAATAAAAAGATAAAACTGATGAAGAAACAAAGTGAGTCAAAACTGAGCGGATGACTTTTACCGTTAAGGCGTTTAAAGAGATGAACTTGTGTTTGTTGAAGTGTGTGAGGTTTGTGTATGAGTGTGTGTGGCTGTGTGTATCGATCTGGAGACAAACTGATCTTCGGAGACGGCGTGAAGCTCGTCGTGTCGACAGGTCGGTCATTAAAACCAATCTTTAAACCGTAAAACCAAAAAGACTGTCAGAGTGCGTCCGTCTCAGAGCATGAAGGTTCATTTAATTCACGTTTGGAAGATCAGACCAAAAAACTGAGAGAAGACAATAAAATCTAAATTAGTGTCTGTAAACGTAACTAAGTGTTTTTCTTTTCGCACAATTCAGAAATGAGTTTTTGATTCTGTGAAAAACTTTGAAATGATTCTGGATTTATTCGTAAACCGTTTCAGGTTTATGGAGACGTGTTTGTGTTTGTCTGGAGCTCTCAGGGTTTTTGTCAAAGTGTTTCCTGTTGTGTGACAATCGAAGCGAGACAGAATGTAATATTTGGTGGAGGAACTCGACTGACTGTCGAACCAAGTAAGAACTTTAAACTTTGATTTAAAGACAAAGCTCAGCTGTTTCTGTTTTCTGGCTCCACTTTGTTTTTTCCGTCTGTTAAAGACTCGATCAGTGAATCTTCAGGGTGACCTCTGACCCTTCACCAGCTGTTCTTTGGGAAATGTATTGTTTTCAGTGAATTCAGCTGCTGAGTTTGAATCTGAACTCGTCGGTTCTGTCCCGGTTACATTGTTTAGTTGAATCTGTGTCTGAATGTTTCTGCTCGGTTCTGGTTCTGGATGTTTGATGGTTCTGAGGAGTGAAGCCAGTTCATGATTTTTAAATCGTGTCAGATTAAATTCAGTTTTAAGTGACGGCTGGTTGAACTCGACTTTTTGTAATGAGATCCGACGCTGTGTGAAAACTGGAGGCTTCGACAAAATCCTGTTTGGTTCTGGAACCAAAGTGACGGTCGAGTCCAGTAAGTTTGATTTTTGATACATTAATTAATTCATTTATTTCTGTCACTTTTATTTCTAATCCCTTCGATGGTTCCAAAAAATTCTTGATTCATCGTCACGTCGTCAGGTGCAAACAGTGCCAATATTTAGATATCAGAATTATTCCCAACGCGTCATAAAGAGCTTCAACAGAAACATGAAATAAAACTGAGTAACATTATTCACATTTATATGTAAAGTAAAATGATTTTTCTATAAACAGCAGCACAAAAATCAAAATGTGCAGATATAATAATATTCATACAGCAGCTTTGTGACTGAAAGAAAACAGTTTGCTTCAGTGAGTTTGTGTCACGATGCTTCATGCTGTGTGAATACGAATAAGATCTTCTTTGGACGTGGAACCAGATTAAACGTTGAAGCCAGTGAGTACTGACACAGATCATTAATGATGCTTAATTGTGATTATTCACAAGGAATATGTTTACAAAATAAAAGTTGGATCAATTATCCGGACAGACACCAAACAAAATTATATATTTTATTTGAACATTTTCAATAATCAGTTATTTTAAAACAACTTTGTGACTTTTTTAATTGGACAAAAGTCTCAAATGTAAAAACGACATTTTTCTAAATGACGTTTGGTTCAGTGAGTTTGTGTCATGATGCTTCCTGCTGTGTGAATACTGGAACAGAGAAACTCATCTTTGGACGTGGAACCAGGTTAACTGTTGAACCCAGTGAGTATCAGTCAAAAACATTTATTTATATGAAGCATCATTCAAAACAAACCGAGATGTAAAAACAACACCGTGTGCAGAGTTATAAATGTTAAACAACTATAAAAAATGACAAAGTCAAAATCAAACTTTTTATTCATAAAGGACTATACAAACAACAGAATAAACAAACTCATTCAGTGTCTCTGCTGTACAGTAAATATTCTATTTCACTAACAAAGACAAACAAACATTTGATTTAACTGTTAATTAATGTGAATATTTAAGAATATGTTTAAATTTATAGTTTTCTAAATGAAGTTTGGTTCAGTTCATCTCAGCTGAGTTTGTGTTGTGATGCTTCATGTTGTGTGAATACTGGAGGAATTCAGAAGATCATCTTTGGAAGTGGAACCAGATTAACCATTGAACCCAGTGAGTACTGACACAGATCATAAACATTTATTTATATGAAGCATCATTCAAAACAAACCGAGATGTAACATTTTATACTTTGAGTCCACTAAATGGACGTCAAGTTAAAATGTTTTTTACTCAGAGATCTGTCCAGACATTTAAACCAGGTTTATGTAATCAAGTTTATGTAATCAGGTTTATGTAATCAGGTTTATGTGATCAGGTTTATGTAATTAGGTTTATGTAATCAGGTTTATGTAATCAGGTTTATGTAATCAGATTTATGTAATCGGGTTTATGTGATCAGGTTTATGTGATCAGGTTTATGTAATCAGGTTTATTTGATCAGGTTTATGTAGCAGGTTTATGTAATCAGGTTTATGTGATCAGGTTTATGTGATCAGGTTTATGTAATCCAGCTAATCCAGAGTTTAAACGGTTTCAGTAATATCTGTTCGGGATTTGTGCTCACTCATTTGCTCAGTAAAGTTTTGGTGAGCTCGGTCTGCAGGCTTGGTGGCTCGTGGTGTTTCTGTTCAGTGTTCTCATGGTGTGTGACTCTCAGTGGACGTGAGAAGATCATCTTTGGTTCTGGTTCTCTGTTAGTGGTTCAGTCCAGTAAGTCTCGTCTTCTACTTGATCTTTGCTGATTTTGGGTGCAAACAGCTGCAGACAGTGATGGATGTTAGAAGTAGAAAATAATGTTGTCTAATGCTGTTGTTAGTGCTCTGATGTGCAGTCAGTCAGTGATGTTTGTGTACTGGAGCTTCAGACTGTGTGACATACTCCTCTGGTGGAAATAAGATGATCTTTGGAAGAGGCACAGAGCTTCATGTTATTCACAGTAAGTGGAAATGTTTCCGTCTGTGTGAAAGTCCGACAAAGATTCAAGTCCGAGCTCACTTTAAAAACCACAAGCTGCTGATATTTAGAATCCTGAGGCTCTTTTTACAGTGTGCAGAGTTATAAATGTTAAGCAACTATAAAAAAATGACATCACAAACACGTCAACTGAGAGCATCAATCACGAAACTTTTCATTTATAATGAACAGCTGATCATTTATGAGTGAAATACTTTTACACTCATGGAGCATCTTTAAAACAAATCATGTTCATCATAAGATCATCAGTACGTCAGCGTATTCATCACGAGTGTCGTCTCCTAAACAGTTTCATATTTTTGCTGTACAATCAAACTAAAAACTTTACATGAAGTGAACTTTTACAAAAAGCTGTGGCCGATGGACGATTTCTAAATGAACTGTGGTTCAGTGAGTTTGTGTTGTGATGCTTCATGTTGTGTGAATACTGGGAGTGTAAATAAACTCTTCTTTGGACGTGGAACCAGATTAACCGTTGAGCCCAGTGAGTACTGATCATAAACATTAATATTTTACTATATAAAACATAATTTAAAGTAAACCTTTATGTCAACTTTTAATGTGTGAAATGTTGAGATCTGTCCAGACAGACTTAAACCAGGTTCATTTAATCAGGTTTATGTAATCAGGTTTACTTAATCAGGTTTAACCAAACTAAACTAATTCAGAGTTAAAATGTTCTCTTAAAACTTGTCAGATTATCTTAGTATTGTTTCTTCCATCAGACTAAGAGCATTAATCACCAGACTTCATTCAGTTTCTCAGCTGTAAAGTCAAAATGAAACCTTTAATTTATAACAGACGAACAGCTGATCATTTTATGAGTGAAATGTAATCATTCAGGCAAAAGTCCAAAATATAGAAATGAAGTTTGGTTCAGTTCATCTCAGCTGAGTTTGTGTTGTGATGCTTCATGTTGTGTGAATACTGGAACAAATCAATTTAAAGTCTTCTTTGGAAGTGGAAGCAGATTAACCGTTGAACCCAGTGAGTACTATACAGATCATTAATATATTTAATTTGTAGCGTCTTTAAAATCAAACCAGATGTTAGTTTAAAATCACAGCATGTAAAATTTACATTCAAAATGTTTGATTGAAAACTGTGACGTATTTTTGAAGCTTAAAATTCTCACATGTAAAAACATTTAAAAGATATTATAAGAAGAACTGATCATTTAAATGAAAGCCACCTGTATTCTTAAATTTCCAGTTTTCTAAATGAAGTTTGGTTCAGTGAGTTTGTGTTATGATGCTACATGTTGTGTGAATACTGGTTCTGGAGCTGGTATTAAGATCATCTTTGGAAGTGGAACCAGATTAACCATTGAACCCAGTGAGTACTGACACAGATCATTAATATTTATTTATATGAAGCAGCATTCAAAACAAACCAATATGTAAAATATTAATGTGTAAATTATTGAGTTTTGTCGTTTCTAAATGAACGTTACATTGTTTTTGATTCAGATCTGTCCAGACAGACTTAAACCAGGTTTATGTAATCAGGTTTATTTAATCAGGTTTATGTAATCAAGTTTATGTGATCAGATCAGGAAAAAGTCACAAATACAGAAATGAAGTTTGGTTCAGTGAGTTTGTGTTATGAGGCTTCATGTTGTGTGAATACTGGTGGCGGTGGTTTTAAAGTCTTCTTTGGACGTGGAACCAGATTAAACGTTGAACCCAGTGAGTACTGACACAGATCATTAACATAATTAATAACTAACAAACTGTACATGTGTCATGTATATAAACAATTGTTAATAGAAAGTTTGAGCCCAGTTGTTGGACTGATCGATAAATGAAGAGTTCATCAAATCAACACAGTTAAAAAATAATCCAGTTCAACTTTTCAGAATCTAACAAGACTTTTACAAAAAAATGCAGCTAAAACAAAGATTAAAAGAAGAAGAAACTGTCGAGATCGTCATAATCAAGTCATCAATGTATTATACATTGTACAGCAAATAATATAAATCATTTTATTTTCAATAATCAGTTATTTTAAAAAAACTTTAAATGGTCAGAATATTCAAATGTAAAAATGACATTTTTCAAAGGAAGTTTGGTTCAGTTCATCTCAGCTGAGTTTGTGTTGTGATGCTTCATGTTGTGTGAATACTGGAACGAAACTCTTCTTTGGACGTGGAACCAGATTAACCGTTAATCCCAGTGAGTACTGATCATAAACAGTTTTAATATGCAGAATTTTTAAAAGTCAATTACAGGAATCAACAGAAATCCATTCAGTGTGTGCTCTACAGTAAATATGATTTATTTTTAATGACAGCTGCAGTTTATCGTTGTGATCATAACGTTAATAACATAATAACAAACATAATAACTTTATGAGACAAACAAACTGGAAACATTTAACCGTTATTCTACAAACTAATGTGAATATTTAAGAATATGTTGAAATTTCCAGTTTTCTAAATGAACTGTGGTTCAGTGAGTTTGTGTTGTGATGCTTCATGTTGTGTGAATACTGGTTCTGGAGCTGCTTATAAACTCATCTTTGGAAGTGGAACCAGATTAACCATTGAACCCAGTGAGTACTGACACAGATCATTAATATTTATTTATATGAAGCATCATTCAAAACAAACCAATATGTAAAATATTAATGTGTAAATTATTGAGTTTTGTCGTTGCTAAATGAACGTTACATTTTTTGATTCAGATCTGTCCAGACAGACTTAAACCAGGTTTATGTAATCAGGTTTATTTAATCAGGTTTACGTAATCAGGTTTATTTAATCAGGTTTATGTAATCGGGTTTATTTAATCAGGTTTATGTAATCAGGTTTATTTAATCAGGTTTATTTAATCAGATCAGGAAAAAGTCACAAATACAGAAATAAAGTTTGGTTCAGTGAGTTTGTGTTGTGATGCTTCATGTTGTGTGAATACTGGAGCAGATAAACTCATCTTTGGACGTGGAACCAGATTAACCATTGAGCCCAGTGAGTACTGACACAGATCATTAATATATTATATTTGTAACATCTTCAAAATCAAACCAAACTTTAAAAATAGATTTTTATATTTTAAAGGTATAATTATATTCATGTAGCAGCTTTGTTATGTGACTGAAGGAAAACATTCTGTCCAATTTAACAATGAAGTTTGGTTCAGTGAGTTTGTGTTGTGATGCTTCATGTTGTGTGAATACTGGAACAAATCAATATAAACTCTTCTTTGGACGTGGAACCAGATTAAACGTTGAACCCAGTGAGTACTGATATAAATCATAAATATTCATATGAAACATCTTAAAAACAATTTTTTTAAAATCCTAAAATCTGTATTTAATTTATAAAGATTTATTTTTTTTAAACCAAAGAACCAGATTTCTGTTATTATCAGAACAAAACCTTTTTTATGTGAACGTTTGAGAAACGTTCAGTTTGTGTTGTGATGCTTCATGCTGTGTAAATAATAATCAGAATAAGATCATCTTTGGACGTGGAACCAAATTAACCATTAATCCCAGTGAGTACTGATCATAAACAGTTTTAATATGCAGAATTTTTAAAAGTCAATTACAGGAATCAACAGAAATCCATTCAGTGTGTGCTCTACAGTAAATATGATTTATTTTTAATGACAGCTGCAGTTTATCGTTGTGATCATAACGTTAATAACATAATAACAAACATAATAACTTTATGAGACGAACAAACTGGAAACATTTAACCGTTATTCTACAAACTAATGTGAATATTTAAGAATATGTTTAAATTTCCAGTTTTCTAAATGAACTTTGGTTCAGTGAGTTTGTGTTGTGATGCTTCATGTTGTGTGAATACTGTGAATGGAAAGATCTTCTTTGGACGTGGAACCAGATTAACCATTGAGCCCAGTGAGTACTGACACAGGTCATTAAAATAATTAGTAAGGACCAACAAACTTTACGCATGTCATGTATAAGACTGGAATAATTAACACAAGGTTGATGACAAGTTGTATTAAACTTTAATTATGTGGAGTGATCGATGAGTGAAGCTGCTGAAAAGATTCACTCGACTTCATGAAAGAAGAAAAATAATCCAGTTCAATTTTGCAGAATCCAAAAAAACAAAATGCAACAACATGCAGCTAAAACAAAGACTTAAAGTCAATTGTCAAGTCAATGTATCAATCAGGACCGATATATATTGTACAGTAAATAATATTGACAATATTTCTATAATAACTAATAATTAACATTTTCAATAATGATTTGATTCAGATCTGCCCAGACAGACTTAAACCAGGTTTATGTAATCAGGTTCATTTAATCAGGTTATGAGTTTGTGTTATGATGCTTCATGTTGTGTGAATACTGGTGGTGGTGCTTATAAACTCTTCTTTGGACGTGGAACCAGATTAAACGTTGAACCCAGTGAGTACTGACACAGATCATTAACATAATTAATAACTAACAAACTGTACATGTGTCATGTATATAAACAATTGTTAATAGAAAGTTTGAGCCCAGTTGTTGGACTGATCGATAAATGAAGAGTTCATCAAATCAACACAGTTAAAAAATAATCCAGTTCAACTTTTCAGAATCTAACAAGACTTTTACAAAAAAAATGCAGCTAAAACAAAGATTAACGGTTTTTGCTTGTGACCATAGTAATGAACACATCAATGTATTATAACTTGTATAGTAAATAATAGAATTTACATTTTATTTATAACATTTTCAATAATCAGTTATTTTAAAACAAATATGTGACTTTTTTAATTGGACAAAAGTTTCAAATGTAAAATGAAGTTTGGTTCAGTCACTGAGCTGAGTTTGTGTTGTGATGCTTCATGTTGTGTGAATACTGGTCAATTTAAACTCTTCTTTGGACGTGGAACCAGATTAAACGTTGAACCCAGTGAGTACTGACACAGATCATTAATATTTATTTATATGAAGCATCATTCAAAACAAACCAATATGTAAAATATTAATGTGTAAATTATTGAGTTTTGTCGTTGCTAAATGAAATGGTTTATTTAATCAGGTTTATGTAATCAAGTTTATGTGATCAGATCAGGAAAAAGTCACAAATACAGAAATGAAGTTTGGTTCAGTGAGTTTGTGTTATGATGCTTCATGTTGTGTGAATACTGGTGGTTACAAACTCATCTTTGGACGTGGAACCAGATTAACCGTTGAGCCCAGTGAGTACTGACACAGATCATTAATATATTATATTTGTAACATCTTCAAAATCAAACCAAACTTTAAAAATAGATTTTAATATTATAAAGGTATAATAATATTCATGTAGCAGCTTTGTTATGTGACTGAAAGAAAACATTCTGTCCAATTTAACAATGAAGTCTGGTTAATCCCAGTGAGTACTGATCATAAACAGTTTTAATATGCAGAATTTTTAAAAGTCAATTACAGGAATCAACAGAAATCCATTCAGTGTATGCTCTACAGTAAATATGATTTATTTTTAATGACAGCTGCAGTTTATTGTTGATCATAACGTTAATAACATAATAACTAATGAGAAGAACTGATCATTTAAATGAAAGCCGCCTGTATTCTTAAATTTCCAGTTTTCTAAATGAAGTTTGGTTCAGTGAGTTTGTGTTGTGATGCTTCATGTTGTGTGAATACTGGTGCTAGAGATAAATTCATCTTTGGACGTGGAACCAGATTAACCATTGAACCCAGTGAGTACTGACACAGATCAGAAACAGTATTTCTTTATTTTATGTATTTATATAGAGCATCTTAAAAAGTAAATGTTATGTTTAAAATAGTTCATTCAGTGTCTTTACTGTTTGACTTTAATGACAGCTGCAGTTTATCGTTGTGATCATAACGTTAATAACATAATAACAAACATAATAACTTTATGAGACGAACAAACTGGAAACATTTAACCGTTATTCTACAAACTAATGTGAATATTTAAGAATATGTTGAAATTTCCAGTTTTCTAAATGAACTGTGGTTCAGTGAGTTTGTGTTGTGATGCTTCATGTTGTGTGAATACTGGGAGTGTAAATAAACTCTTCTTTGGACGTGGAACCAGATTAACCGTTGAGCCCAGTGAGTACTGATCATAAACATTAATATTTTACTATATAAAACATAATTTAAAGTAAACCTTTATGTCAACTTTTAATGTGTGAAATGTTGAGATCTGTCCAGACAGACTTAAACCAGGTTTATGTAATCAGGTTTATTTAATCAGGTTTACTTAATCAGGTTTAACCAAACTAAACTAATTCAGAGTTAAAATTTTCTCTTAAAACTTGTCAGATTATCTTAGTATTGTTTCTTCCATCAGACTAAGAGCATTAATCACCAGACTTAATTCAGTTCCTCAGCTGTAAAGTCAAAATGAAACCTTTAATTTATAACAGACGAACAGCTGATCATTTTATGAGTGAAATGTAATCATTCAGGCAAAAGTCCAAAATATAGAAATGAAGTTTGGTTCAGTTCATCTCAGCTGAGTTTGTGTTGTGATGCTTCATGTTGTGTGAATACCGGTGGTGGTGGTTATAAACTCTTCTTTGGAAGTGGAACCAGATTAACCATTGAACCCAGTGAGTACTGACACAGATCATTAATATTTATTTATATGAAGCAGCATTCAAAACAAACCAATATGTAAAATATTAATGTGTAAATTATTGAGTTTTGTCGTTGCGAAATGAACGCTACATTGTTTTTGATTCAGATCTGTCCAGACAGACTTAAACCAGGTTTATGTAATCAGGTTTATTTAATCAGGTTTATTTAATCAGGTTTACTTAATCAGGATTAACCAAACTAAGATAACTCAGAGTTAAAATTTTCTCTTAAAACTTGTCAGATTATCTTAGTATTGTTTCTTCCATCAGACTAAGAGCATTAATCACCAGACTTCATTCAGTTCCTCAGCTGTAAAGTCAAAATGAAACCTTTAATTTATAACAGACGAACAGCTGATCATTTTATGAGTGAAATGTAATCATTCAGGCAAAAGTCCAAAATATAGAAATGAAGTTTGTTTCAGTTCATCTCAGCTGAGTTTGTGTTGTGATGCTTCATGTTGTGTGAATTATCAGAAGATGATTTTTGGAAGTGGAACCAGATTAACCATTGAACCCAGTGAGTACTGACACAGATCATTAATATGTATTTATATGAAGCATCATTCAAAACAAACCAATATGTAAAATATTAATGTGTAAATTAATGACAAATTAAATATATTTAATTTGTAGCATCTTTAAAATCAAACCAGATGTTAGTTTTAAATCACAGCATGTAAACGTTACATTCCAAATGTTTGAAGCTTAAAATTCTCACATGTAAAAACATTTAAAAGATATTATAAGAAGAACTGATCATTTAAATGAAAGCCGCCTGTATTCTTAAATTTCCAGTTTTCTAAATGAAGTTTGGTTCAGTGAGTTTGTGTTGTGATGCTTCATGTTGTGTGAATACTGGTGCTAGAGATAAACTCATCTTTGGACGTGGAACCAGATTAACCATTGAACCCAGTGAGTACTGACACAGATCATTAATATTTATTTATATGAAGCAGCATTCAAAACAAACCAATATGTAAAATATTAATGTGTAAATTATTGAGTTTTGTCGTTGCTAAATGAACGTTACATTGTTTTTGATTCAGATCTGTCCAGACAGACTTAAACCAGGTTTATGTAATCAGGTTTATTTAATCAGGTTTATTTAATCAGATCAGGAAAAAGTCACAAATACAGAAATGAAGTTTGGTTCAGTGAGTTTGTGTTGTGATGCTTCATGTTGTGTGAATACTTGAGCAGATAAACTCATCTTTGGACGTGGAACAAGATTAACCATTGAACCCAGTGAGTACTGACACAGGTCATAGATATTATATTTGTGGCGTCTTTAAAATCAAACTGTAGTGTTTTACAGATTATCATAATATTAAAAATTAGATTTTACTTGTGTGATAAAGATATAATAATATTCATGTAGCAGCTTTGTCATGTGACTGAAAGAAAACATTCTGTCCAATTTAACAATGAAGTTTGGTTCAGTGAGTTTGTGTTGTGATGCTTCATGTTGTGTGAATACTGGTGCAAATCAGAATAAGATCTTCTTTGGACGTGGAACCAGATTAAACATTGAACCCAGTGAGTACTGACACAGATCATTAATATTCATATGAAACATCTTAAAAACTAAATGTTTTAAAATCCTAAAATCTGCATTTAATTTATAAAGATTTATTTTTTTTAAACCAAAGAACCAGATTTCTGTTATTATCAGTACAAAACCTTTTTATGTGAACGTTTGAGAAACGTTCAGTTTGTGTTGTGATGCTTCATGCTGTGTAAATAATAATCAGAATAAGATCATCTTTGGACGTGGAACCAGATTAACCGTTAATCCCAGTGAGTACTGATCATAAACAGTTTTAATATTTTTTATTTAAACTTTTAGGTTTATTTAATCAGGTTTACGTAATCAGGTTTATTTAATCAGGTTTATTTAATCAGATCAGGAAAAAGTCACAAATACAGAAATGAAGTTTGGTTCAGTGAGTTTGTGTTGTGATGCTTCATGTTGTGTGAATACTGGTGGCAGTAATTATAAACTCTTCTTTGGACGTGGAACCAGATTAACCATTAATCCCAGTGAGTACTGATCATAAACAGTTTTAATATGCAGAATTTTTAAAAGTCAATTACAGGAATCAACAGAAATCCATTCAGTGTGTGCTCTACAGTAAATATGATTTATTTTTAATGACAGCTGCAGTTTATCGTTGTGATCATAACGTTAATAACATAATAACAAACATAATAACTTTATGAGACAAACAAACTGGAAACATTTAACCGTTATTCTACAAACTAATGTGAATATTTAAGAATATGTGTAAATTTCCAGTTTTCTAAATGAACTTTGGTTCAGTGAGTTTGTGTTGTGATGCTTCATGTTGTGTGAATACTGTGAATGAAAAGATCTTCTTTGGACGTGGAACCAGATTAACCATTGAGCCCAGTGAGTACTGACACAGGTCATTAAAGTAATTAGTAAGGACCAACAAACTTTACGCATGTCATGTATAAGACTGGAATAATTAACACAAGGTTGATGACAAGTTGTATTAAACTTTAATTATGTGGAGTGATCGATGAGTGAAGCTGCTGAAAAGATTCATTCGACTTCATGAAAGAAGAAAAATAATCCAGTTCAATTTTGCAGAATCCAAAAAAACAAAATGCAACAACATGCAGCTAAAACAAAGACTTAAAGTCAATTGTCAAGTCAATGTATCAATCAGGACCGATATATATTGTACAGTAAATAATATTGACAATATTTCTATAATAACTAATAATTAACATTTTCAATAATCAGTTATTTTAAAACAACGTTGTGACCTTTTTAATAGGACAAAATTTCAAATGTAAAAACGACATTTTTCTAAATGAAGTTTGGTTCAGTCACTGAGCTGAGTTTGTGTTGTGATGCTTCATGTTGTGTGAATACTGGATATCAAAAGATCGTCTTTGGACGTGGAACCAGATTAACCATTGAACCCAGTGAGTACTGACACAGATCATTAATATGTATTTATATGAAGCATCATTCAAAACAAACCAATATGTAAAATATTAATGTGTAAATTATTGAGTTTTGTCATTGCTAAATGAACGTTACATTGTTTTTGATTCAGATCTGTCCAGACAGACTTAAACTAGGTTTATGTAATCAGGTTTATTTAATCAGGTTTATTTAATCAGGTTTATGTAATCAGGTTTATTTAATCAGGTTATGAGTTTGTGTTATGATGCTTCATGTTGTGTGAATACTGCTGGAACTAAAATGTTCTTTGGACGTGGAACCAGATTAACCGTTGAACCCAGTGAGTACAGATCATAAATATTATATTTTTAATATGAAATATTTATTCAGTATCTTTAAACATAAACTTGTAGTTATGTGGAGTGTTCTTCAGGAAACACCAAAAATGAAGATTTCAATATATTTACATATATGAGCAGATAATAACAATCAATTCATCAGTGCAACAATCAAGAGTATTGACCGTGAAGCTGTTAGTCCAGTTAACATGTATATTATATAAATAATCAATAGCTGGACTGCAGTCTCTAATGTAGAAATGATGATTTTTCAAATGCAGTTTGGTTCAGTGAGTTTGTGTTGTGATGCTTCATGCTGTGTGAATAATAATCAGAAGATGATGGTTGGACGTGGAACCAGATTAACCGTTGAACTCAGTGAGTACTGATATAAATCATAAATATTCATATGAAACATCTTAAAAACTAAATGTTTTAAAATCTTAAAATCTGTATTTAATTTATATTTATTTATTTGTTAAACCAAAGAACCAAATGTGAACGTTTAAGAAACGTTCAGTTTGTGTTGTGATGCTTCATGTTGTGTGAATAATAATCAGAATAAGATCATCTTTGGACGTGGAACCAGATTAACCGTTGAGCCCAGTGAGTACTGATCATAAACATTAATATTTTACTATATAAAACATAATTTAAAGTAAACCTTTATGTCAACTTTTAATGTGTGAAATGTTGAGATCTGTCCAGACAGACTTAAACCAGGTTCATTTAATCAGGTTTATTTAATCAGGTTTACTTAATCAGGTTTAACCAAACTAAACTAATTCAGAGTTAAAATGTTCTCTTAAAACTTGTCAGATTATCTTAGTATTGTTTCTTCCATCAGACTAAGAGCATTAATCACCAGACTTCATTCAGTTCCTCAGCTGTAAAGTCAAAATGAAACCTTTAATTTATAACAGACGAACAGCTGATCATTTTATGAGTGAAATGTAATCATTCAGGCAAAAGTCCAAAATATAGAAATGAAGTTTGGTTCAGTTCATCTCAGCTGAGTTTGTGTTGTGATGCTTCATGTTGTGTGAATACCGGTGGTGGTGGTTATAAACTCTTCTTTGGAAGTGGAACCAGATTAACCATTGAACCCAGTGAGTACTGACACAGATCATTAATATTTATTTATATGAAGCAGCATTCAAAACAAACCAATATGTAAAATATTAATGTGTAAATTATTGAGTTTTGTCGTTGCGAAATGAACGCTACATTGTTTTTGATTCAGATCTGTCCAGACAGACTTAAACCAGGTTTATGTAATCAGGTTTATTTAATCAGGTTTATTTAATCAGGTTTACTTAATCAGGATTAACCAAACTAAGATAACTCAGAGTTAAAATTTTCTCTTAAAACTTGTCAGATTATCTTAGTATTGTTTCTTCCATCAGACTAAGAGCATTAATCACCAGACTTCATTCAGTTCCTCAGCTGTAAAGTCAAAATGAAACCTTTAATTTATAACAGACGAACAGCTGATCATTTTATGAGTGAAATGTAATCATTCAGGCAAAAGTCCAAAATATAGAAATGAAGTTTGTTTCAGTTCATCTCAGCTGAGTTTGTGTTGTGATGCTTCATGTTGTGTGAATTATCAGAAGATGATTTTTGGAAGTGGAACCAGATTAACCATTGAACCCAGTGAGTACTGACACAGATCATTAATATGTATTTATATGAAGCATCATTCAAAACAAACCAATATGTAAAATATTAATGTGTAAATTAATGACAAATTAAATATATTTAATTTGTAGCATCTTTAAAATCAAACCAGATGTTAGTTTTAAATCACAGCATGTAAACGTTACATTCCAAATGTTTGAAGCTTAAAATTCTCACATGTAAAAACATTTAAAAGATATTATAAGAAGAACTGATCATTTAAATGAAAGCCGCCTGTATTCTTAAATTTCCAGTTTTCTAAATGAAGTTTGGTTCAGTGAGTTTGTGTTGTGATGCTTCATGTTGTGTGAATACTGGTGCTAGAGATAAACTCATCTTTGGACGTGGAACCAGATTAACCATTGAACCCAGTGAGTACTGACACAGATCATTAATATTTATTTATATGAAGCAGCATTCAAAACAAACCAATATGTAAAATATTAATGTGTAAATTATTGAGTTTTGTCGTTGCTAAATGAACGTTACATTGTTTTTGATTCAGATCTGTCCAGACAGACTTAAACCAGGTTTATGTAATCAGGTTTATTTAATCAGGTTTATTTAATCAGATCAGGAAAAAGTCACAAATACAGAAATGAAGTTTGGTTCAGTGAGTTTGTGTTGTGATGCTTCATGTTGTGTGAATACTTGAGCAGATAAACTCATCTTTGGACGTGGAACAAGATTAACCATTGAACCCAGTGAGTACTGACACAGGTCATAGATATTATATTTGTGGCGTCTTTAAAATCAAACTGTAGTGTTTTACAGATTATCATAATATTAAAAATTAGATTTTACTTGTGTGATAAAGATATAATAATATTCATGTAGCAGCTTTGTCATGTGACTGAAAGAAAACATTCTGTCCAATTTAACAATGAAGTTTGGTTCAGTGAGTTTGTGTTGTGATGCTTCATGTTGTGTGAATACTGGTGCAAATCAGAATAAGATCTTCTTTGGACGTGGAACCAGATTAAACATTGAACCCAGTGAGTACTGACACAGATCATTAATATTCATATGAAACATCTTAAAAACTAAATGTTTTAAAATCCTAAAATCTGCATTTAATTTATAAAGATTTATTTTTTTTAAACCAAAGAACCAGATTTCTGTTATTATCAGTACAAAACCTTTTTATGTGAACGTTTGAGAAACGTTCAGTTTGTGTTGTGATGCTTCATGCTGTGTAAATAATAATCAGAATAAGATCATCTTTGGACGTGGAACCAGATTAACCGTTAATCCCAGTGAGTACTGATCATAAACAGTTTTAATATTTTTTATTTAAACTTTTAGGTTTATTTAATCAGGTTTACGTAATCAGGTTTATTTAATCAGGTTTATTTAATCAGATCAGGAAAAAGTCACAAATACAGAAATGAAGTTTGGTTCAGTGAGTTTGTGTTGTGATGCTTCATGTTGTGTGAATACTGGTGGCAGTAATTATAAACTCTTCTTTGGACGTGGAACCAGATTAACCATTAATCCCAGTGAGTACTGATCATAAACAGTTTTAATATGCAGAATTTTTAAAAGTCAATTACAGGAATCAACAGAAATCCATTCAGTGTGTGCTCTACAGTAAATATGATTTATTTTTAATGACAGCTGCAGTTTATCGTTGTGATCATAACGTTAATAACATAATAACAAACATAATAACTTTATGAGACAAACAAACTGGAAACATTTAACCGTTATTCTACAAACTAATGTGAATATTTAAGAATATGTGTAAATTTCCAGTTTTCTAAATGAACTTTGGTTCAGTGAGTTTGTGTTGTGATGCTTCATGTTGTGTGAATACTGTGAATGAAAAGATCTTCTTTGGACGTGGAACCAGATTAACCATTGAGCCCAGTGAGTACTGACACAGGTCATTAAAGTAATTAGTAAGGACCAACAAACTTTACGCATGTCATGTATAAGACTGGAATAATTAACACAAGGTTGATGACAAGTTGTATTAAACTTTAATTATGTGGAGTGATCGATGAGTGAAGCTGCTGAAAAGATTCATTCGACTTCATGAAAGAAGAAAAATAATCCAGTTCAATTTTGCAGAATCCAAAAAAACAAAATGCAACAACATGCAGCTAAAACAAAGACTTAAAGTCAATTGTCAAGTCAATGTATCAATCAGGACCGATATATATTGTACAGTAAATAATATTGACAATATTTCTATAATAACTAATAATTAACATTTTCAATAATCAGTTATTTTAAAACAACGTTGTGACCTTTTTAATAGGACAAAATTTCAAATGTAAAAACGACATTTTTCTAAATGAAGTTTGGTTCAGTCACTGAGCTGAGTTTGTGTTGTGATGCTTCATGTTGTGTGAATACTGGATATCAAAAGATCGTCTTTGGACGTGGAACCAGATTAACCATTGAACCCAGTGAGTACTGACACAGATCATTAATATGTATTTATATGAAGCATCATTCAAAACAAACCAATATGTAAAATATTAATGTGTAAATTATTGAGTTTTGTCATTGCTAAATGAACGTTACATTGTTTTTGATTCAGATCTGTCCAGACAGACTTAAACTAGGTTTATGTAATCAGGTTTATTTAATCAGGTTTATTTAATCAGGTTTATGTAATCAGGTTTATTTAATCAGGTTATGAGTTTGTGTTATGATGCTTCATGTTGTGTGAATACTGCTGGAACTAAAATGTTCTTTGGACGTGGAACCAGATTAACCGTTGAACCCAGTGAGTACAGATCATAAATATTATATTTTTAATATGAAATATTTATTCAGTATCTTTAAACATAAACTTGTAGTTATGTGGAGTGTTCTTCAGGAAACACCAAAAATGAAGATTTCAATATATTTACATATATGAGCAGATAATAACAATCAATTCATCAGTGCAACAATCAAGAGTATTGACCGTGAAGCTGTTAGTCCAGTTAACATGTATATTATATAAATAATCAATAGCTGGACTGCAGTCTCTAATGTAGAAATGATGATTTTTCAAATGCAGTTTGGTTCAGTGAGTTTGTGTTGTGATGCTTCATGCTGTGTGAATAATAATCAGAAGATGATGGTTGGACGTGGAACCAGATTAACCGTTGAACTCAGTGAGTACTGATATAAATCATAAATATTCATATGAAACATCTTAAAAACTAAATGTTTTAAAATCTTAAAATCTGTATTTAATTTATATTTATTTATTTGTTAAACCAAAGAACCAAATGTGAACGTTTAAGAAACGTTCAGTTTGTGTTGTGATGCTTCATGTTGTGTGAATAATAATCAGAATAAGATCATCTTTGGACGTGGAACCAGATTAACCGTTGAGCCCAGTGAGTACTGATCATAAACATTAATATTTTACTATATAAAACATAATTTAAAGTAAACCTTTATGTCAACTTTTAATGTGTGAAATGTTGAGATCTGTCCAGACAGACTTAAACCAGGTTCATTTAATCAGGTTTATTTAATCAGGTTTACTTAATCAGGTTTAACCAAACTAAACTAATTCAGAGTTAAAATGTTCTCTTAAAACTTGTCAGATTATCTTAGTATTGTTTCTTCCATCAGACTAAGAGCATTAATCACCAGACTTCATTCAGTTCCTCAGCTGTAAAGTCAAAATGAAACCTTTAATTTATAACAGACGAACAGCTGATCATTTTATGAGTGAAATGTAATCATTCAGGCAAAAGTCCAAAATATAGAAATGAAGTTTGGTTCAGTTCATCTCAGCTGAGTTTGTGTTGTGCTGCTTCATGTTGTGTGTATGGTGGAAATCAAAAGATCATCTTTGGAAGTGGAACCAGATTAACCATTGAACCCAGTGAGTACTGACACAGATCATTAATATTTATTTATATGAAGCATCATTCAAAACAAACCGATATGTAAAATATTAATGTGTAAATTATTGAGTTTTGTCGTTGCTAAATGAACGTTACATTGTTTTTGATTTAGATCTGTCCAGACAGACTTAAACCAGGTTTATTTAATCAGGTTTATTTAATTAGGTTCATGTAATCAGGTTTAACCAAACTAAACTAGTTTCCATTTTCTCTGATTGTCTCAGTAACATTTGTTCCATCTGTAAAGTCAATGTCAAACTTTTCATTCATAACAGACAAACAGCCGATAATTTATGAGTGAAAGGTACAGACGTACAGAAATGAAGTTTGGTTCAGTGAGTTTGTGTTATGATGCTTCATGTTGTGTGAATACTGGAGCTGGTTATAAACTCTTCTTTGGACGTGGAACCAGATTAACCGTTGAACTCAGTGAGTACTGATATAAATCATAAATATTCATATGAAACATCTTAAAAACTAAATGCTTTAAAATCTTAAAATCTGTATTTAATTTATATTTATTTATTTGTTAAACCAAAGAACCAAATGTGAACGTTTAAGAAACGTTCAGTTTGTGTTGTGATGCTTCATGCTGTGTGAATACTGGTTATAAACTCATCTTTGGACGTGGAACCAGATTAACCGTTGAGCCCAGTGAGTAGTATTTTTTACATATCTATAACCTCGTATGCTCATCAGGGTGGGCTGCAGTCTATCCTTAATTAATATAATAAAATTACGTTTGGCGTGAATATTTAAAGATTTTGTCCTGATCATGAAATTAAACTGATAATCAGATTCATCATGAGCATCATCAACATGCTGAGTTTGTGTCCTGATGCTTCATGTTGTGTGAATGCTGGAAACAGGCTCGTCTTTGGACGTGGAACCAGATTAACCGTTGGACTCAGTGAGTACTGTAGATTATAAACAGCATTTATATTTAACATCTTTACAGGAGACAGACAAACAGATGGAAAACTGAAAGTAAAGAATATAATGATCATTGAAATCAAACAGATCAGCTGAATCATCTCGACTGTGATCACAAAAACACAAATATAAACTCGACACTTGAAGTGTTGTAAATGACACTGACTAATATTATGACTAACATTATACATGATATATTAGAATGTGGTAATTAGAGAACTTTTCTGATTGGACAAAAGTTTGAAATCTAAAACTGCTGCTGGGTTTGTGTCCTGATGCTTCGTGCTGTCGATCAATATAAACTCGTGTTTGGACGTGGAAGCAGATTAACTGTTGAACCCGGTGAGTGCTGACAGATCATGAACATGAACGAATGTGGTGTGTGTGTTCTGCAGTTACCTGGACGGTCGATGATCGATGATTAGATCGTCTCTTCATTAAATCACAAAGTGGAAAATATTTTAGTTTAATGATCCTGATGTAAAAAGAAACATCAGACAAAAACTAAGATTCAAATATGTTTTAAGAATCATCAGAACATTAAGTTACTAACTCATCATGTGATTAAATACTGTCTGAACGTTTGGTTCAGTTCGTCTTTGAGTTCCTGTCATGCTGCTTCGTGCTGTGTGACTGAAGGTTACACTAAGCTCATCTTTGGACGTGGAACCAGATTAAATGTTGAACTCAGTAAGTCCTGATATAATTATTATTAATATGAACTGTAGTTCAACCTACAAGCGATAACTCAAACATTATACTTATTATGGTTTAAAAAGGTTTATGAAGCTAACAGTTGAAGAGTTGAGACATTAATCCACTAATTCAGTATCTGTTACCTTTATTAAATGCATCATAGGTTAAACACAGATGTAGATGCAGTTTGAGGTTTGTGCTGTGAAGCTTCATGTTGTGTGAATGATGGAAACACAAACAGACTCGTGTTTGGACGTGGAAGCAGATTAACGGTTGAACCCGGTGAGTGCTGACAGATCATGAACATGAACGAATGTGGCGACTTTAAAAACTAAATTTTAATATTTTAGGGTAAAAAATCAGTAAGAAACAGAAACAGATTATTATTCTGTAGTTATCTGGACGATCGATGATCAATGATTCGTTCGTCTCTTCATTAAATCACAAAACACAAAATATTTGGGAAACTCATTTTTCATCAGGATCATTTGAAAATCAATGATTTTCTGAACGTTCAGTTCGTCTTTGAGTTCCTGTCATGCTGCTTCGTGCTGTGTGAATACTGGAGGTTTCACTAAGCTCATCTTTGGACGTGGAACCAGATTAAATGTTGAACTCAGTAAGTCCTGATATAATTATTATTAATATGAAATATCTTTAAACTTTTAAACACACAGATCTGAATGATAAAACTCTACAGTACATCAGCTGAACATCTATTAATCAAAGTATTCATTAGCAGCTTATAATACACGGACAGTCCGATGTGATACAGTGATTGTGTTTATCGTGACTTGTTGTGACAGGACTTTGTGTTGGAGTCTGGTTCAGTTTGAGGTTTGTGCTGTGAAGCTTCATGTTGTGTGAATGATGGAAACCCAAACAGACTCGTGTTTGGACGTGGAAGCAGATTAACGGTTGAACCCGGTGAGTGCTGACAGAATCAGAACTGAACCGACCTTCATTTAGAAAAGAACAGTTTTAAAGTTGTTCATGGAGCCTCAGCTGTCACGTTAACGGAGTGTTTGCACGGTGACTTCACCGGAACCAGATAGAACATATTTCAGTGTTTCTGAGCGGGTCATTAGAATCCGGGTTCAGGTTTGTGTCACGGAGCTCGGTTTGTGTGAATGTGAATCAGATTAAACGTTCAACCTGGTGAGTCGTCAGAAATATTAATCAGAAATATTATAAATTAAACAGTTACGTGACATGAAGTCGATCAGAATCATTCGTGTGCCGACACTAAAATCTTTAGTCACTAAACTTTATTAAGATCTTTAGCTCAATCTCATCTTTAAACGAGGAACTCAGTTCAAATATTAAAAATCATATGAAGCATTATTAAAGCAAAATGAACTCAAAACCTGAAAATAAAAGTTTTCTAAAAATGATGATAAGAGGATTAAATCTGATCTTCGTCCTCCTGAAGGAGGCTTGCTTCACTTTGTGCTGTGATGCTTCATGTTGTGTGAATGCTGGAGGTTCTAAACTCTTCTTTGGACGTGGAACCAGGTTGAACGTTGAAGCCAGTGAGTCCTGACACAGATCATTAACATAATTAATGCACAGCTCGTAAAATCAGTGTCACGGTGGTGAAACAGTTTTTATCTGGATGAAGCTGCAGATTTAAAGTTACGACTCCATCACGTTAACTTTAAAGATCAGAGTCAGTGATAAATCCATGATTATAACTTTATGTTACATAGAATATGTTTCAGCCGACATTGTTCTGAGTGAAGTCGGTTTGTGTCACGGTGCTTGGTGCTGTGTGAATACTGGAAATCAGTTCAGGATCATCTTTGGAAGTGGAACCAGATTAAAGATTGAAGCCAGTAAGTCCTGATAAATACTGAAAGGAGGCTTGTTCTACACAAAGATGAGGAAATACAAAGTATCATTTCAAGTCTGTTAGTGTAGCGTGAATCCCTCGTCTGTGCACAGGGTTTACCGTTTAAACTGAACGAATCGGGCTGAGTTGTATTATTCACTGACTGAACGTTTGAATCTGATGTTTGCTGTCAGTCAGTTTTTGTTCTGAGGCTGCTTACAAGATTGTCTTTGGCACTGACCTTCATGTTGATGCCAGTAAGTTGAATTCTTTGAACTCTGCAGAGAAAAGTTAAAGTTGAGAACTCAACAACAACACGTCACCTTTATTTTATAAGCAGCAGACAGATTTCAGGAGATATTTAATGCAGAAATCAAGAATTCAAAATGTGAAATGAGTTTCTTTCTTAAAACTTTCTGTCTGTGGACTGTAGAGAGCCGTGAGTCTGAACCAGTCACACGTTTCACAAACTAAAAATTCTGCTTCCAAATCAAAGAGAAAAATGCACATGATTGAAACATGAATTACATTCATAGTTCTTAATGTGCAAGAACCTTTTTCTTCATAAAACGTAAAACCTGCAAATGAAATATGAATTTATCAATTAGGAGATTTAAATCAGTGATTTTGCATCTGAAAATGTTTTTCAAAAGATTTCAGTTGGAAATATAAAAACAAAGAAAACAAACTTGCACTATACATAAACTGACCTGAGTGGAATTATTATTTTTACTTCTTACAGGTTATGTGTTTGTGTTAATGTCACATTTGACTTCATATTCATAGTAAATGTATGCAGTCAGTCTGCTGGTGTGAAGTTCATGTCATGGTATGTTCTGTTGTGTGAATACTGCAACTTACAGGCTGATCTTTGGGTCGGGGGTCAGACTGACTGTTGACGCTGGTAAGTTCAGTTAGACTTGATTCTCCTTCTCAGGTCCAAAAATTCAGATTGCAGCTGTTTTCTTTCATGAACAAACAGTTAGAGATGAGTTCAATCTGTCTGACGTCAAATGTTTATTATATATTATATATCATGTCATATTCACCTTGTACATTTCACAAAACTGGGAGGGAGAATAACATCACATTTAATCACTTTAGTTCTGAGGGTTTGTTTCATCCTCCATGTTATCTGAGGGTGAAATAGGTTATTGTTCAGATCACATCCACTGTGGGACTAATACTGGAAACTACAAAATCATATTTGGAGAAGGAACCAAACTAACTGTAGAGAGCAGTGAGTATTAAAAATATCATCTTACTGTCTTTAATGCCCAACAAAGTTATTAAAATTTAAAGTTTGACAGACACTAATCAAACCTCTGCAGACTTCTTTTCCAGGAAAATCAAATAATTGAAACATTAAAAAAATCCTTTGTATTTATTAGAAAATGTAAACAAACAAAAACTAAATAAAAAAAAATACGGCTGTTTGCAGACGATGTGACTGAATTCATCGGTGGGCTCAGTAATTATTGTTGAGGGCAGAAACACTGTGAGACTACAGCTGGAAACAGAAAAGTACTTTTTGGTGAAGGAACACAGTTGACTGTTGAATCCAGTGAGTATAACTTTAAGATTGTCTGAAGTATTTTTTAGATATTAAACAGTCTAAAATTGAACATCTTCATCTGCCAATACAGTACAGAGTACATTTCCAATATACATCTGATTTCCATGCATACTGCGTATATATATATATATGTGTGTGTGTGTGTGTGTGTGTGTGTGTATGTGAGGCATGTTAGTCAAATTCAAACAACAATCCTCCATTGAATCAAAAACATGTTTTGTTACAAGAAGTCATTTCTCAAACACATTTCTGAAATCAGTAGACTTAAAAAAATGCTGATGATTTGTGAGGAAACAGCTGCTGTGGTTATTGTGTAGACTGGAGTCACTGTGTGACTTCATCAAACTGGAAAATCATTTTTGGAAAAGGAATCAAGCTAACAGTCGAGAACAGTGAGTAACCAAAATAATATAATATTATTTCTGTTTGCCGTATTATGCCGTCCTGTTAAAATGGCACCATTACATCTTTAAATGTGCTGAACGGCTTCTTTACATAAAATTAGTTTTCCTTTATCCAGAGCCTAAAACTCTCTACATGACGTCATTCTGTCCATTTGGCTTTAGATTATTTGAGAAACCGACTCAAACTGACTTGTTGCATTTAGTTTGGCTGTTGATTTAATTGGAATAGTTGGTGCAGTTTCCACGTGTTGTTGCTGAGCTCAGATTCACGGTGTGACGTCAGGAAACTTGAAACTGATGTTTGGACGAGGAATCAAACTTGTTGTAGAAACCAGTGAGTATCAGGAATTCATGCACGATTATATATTAATTCATGATTTAATGTGAAGCTAATTCATGAATTTAAACAACATAACAGAGTTAAGAGTAAGTGCAAAACATATTTACTGCTGCTACATCTTAATCATTAATTAACTCAATTAGCCTGCTGTAATTAGTGTTGACTGAAGTGAAGCGGTGCATGTAGTTATTGCTCAGCTCAGATTTACTGTGTGACATCAGGAGGAAACTTTAAACTGATGTTTGGAGAAGGAGTCAAAGTGATTATAGAAACGAGTGAGTAGAAAGAATTCACAAAGTCATGTTTGTTTGTTGATTTGATAACAATTAATGAACTGTGAATTAAACCAGTTTACGTAAACCATATGTCTACAGTACAAATAGAATTGTTTGCAGATGATGTGCTTATGTATTAGTCTGCTTTGTTACACGGTTATCGCTCTGAGCAGACACACTGTGCGACTGATTCAAGCTGGAAAATATATTTTGGGGAAGGAGTCAGACTAATTGTCGTTGGCAGTGAGTATCGTAATAACTGAATGTTATATATCAGCTCTTTTTGTTTATATACTGTGTATATGATGTAAACTCAGTGTAGACCTCAGCTTGCATTTCTACCTCAGATTGACAGGCTACAAAATATGAAATCCATGAAATATGAGTCAGGCAGGTGCTTTTCCTCTTAATCTTAAGTCAAACTCAAAACACAACAAGACAAAGCGTTTATGTTTATACATATTAACATTCAGAGGGAGTATGTGACGTCAAACCTTAAATCTGCTGCTTCTCATCTGAAGAAGACGTCACATTTTAGTCACTTTATTCTTAAACGTTTCATCTCTTCAAAATATTTAAGATGCTTTAAGTTCATAACAGTATTCAGCCCTCTTCCATCCTCACGAGTCGGTACCTG
This sequence comes from Nibea coibor, assembly GCA_023373845.1. NCBI lineage: Eukaryota > Metazoa > Chordata > Actinopteri > Sciaenidae > Nibea > Nibea coibor. The sequence continues at coordinate 565,815 of CM041725.1, read as the reverse complement.
GGTTTCTGTGGCCGGGTTTGTCACAGTGTGACTGGCTCTGGACTGTCTAAACTCATCTTTGGATCTGGCACCAGACTGACAGTTAGCTCCAGTAAGTGAATTTTATATCATTTATATTCTAGTTTTAGTTTTTCGCACTCGAATGTCAAATTGAAGCAAAAAAAAAATCACGATGCCAAAAAAAACGTGTTCACAGTTTTCATAGTGAAATCAAGAATGTTACATTAAAATGTAATGACTGTAGTTCAGAGCACACTGTGGCTCCATAATGAAGTCATCCATGCAGTGTTCAGATCCTCTGTGTCACAGCTGGAGGAAACTTTCAACCTGTTTCTGGAAGAGGAGCCAAACTAACCCTGGAGAGCAGAGAATCAAACTTAAAACATACAACACGATAAAAATGTGAACGCTCACGCTAAGCTGCTATTTTGTATTTGAAACAAGTCAAAGCAGAATTTAAGGCTGACAGTCAGTGATTTGTACATTTTATTATCTCACTGTATTTGTTAATCTCTAAAGTTGTGGAGGCCACAGAGTTAATAGAAATGAAGCTCCTGCATGCATTCATGTTAGCTTTGTTAGCTTAGCATCCATGGCTGGGTTTATGTGTTCAGTCTTCTCAGAGTGTGACTTACTCTGCAGCGTCTAAACTCATCTTTGGATCTGCTGTTAAGCTGACAGTTGATTCCAGTAAGTGAACTTAAACTCAGTCTCATTATATTTTAATATTTTAATAACAGATATTTCACTGGAAACAGAATTGTGCATAAAAATATGAGTTAAAAAAGATTTCAATGTGTTGATATTGATTTAAAGTTGTAGAAATTTGACGGGTCCTTTCGCGTTAGTTGTACTTTAAGTTTTTAGAGGTTGTTGTTCAGATCACACTCACTGTGCGAATAACGCTGGAAACACGAGACTGATTTTTGGAAAAGGGACCAAAGTAACAATTGAAAGCAGTGAGTATTAATTCAATTTTCAGTTTTATTTCTGTAGCGCCAAATCATAAGAGAAGTGATCCTGACACTTATCCAGGTCTACACCGTATGTGTATTATTTACCAAGACTTGGAAATACTTGAAGTACTTTAAGTTAGTGCTGCAGATTTTAAAGGTGAGTTCATATGTTGAACCTGAAAGAAAGCTGTTTGCAGACGATGTGATTCAGTTTGTTGACGTCAGTTTTTGTTGCGAGAACAAACGATGTGTGACCGACACGGGAACCCGGAGACTCATTTTTGGGGAGGGCGTCAAACTGATCGTGAGCGACAGTAAGTTCACTTATTGTAAATCTCCAGTTTATCAAATGGACTGTGCAGCACATTAACATTTTAATATCATGCATGCAACAGGACCCAAACTGTGAGAAAACAAATGCCGACACGCTCAAAGATATCCTTTAATATTACTTCTACACATCCATTTATTTGTCAGTGTCTACCTTTAAAATCCGCTTGGTTTGGTGGCTCCTCTCACCTTTGGCTGACGTGTTCATGTGATTGGATTTCTCATTGTGTGAATGGATACGGAGGCAAGCTCACGTTTGCTTCTGGCACCAAACTGAAAGTTGAATCGAGTAAGTAGATATTTAGTTTAATGCAATGCACTGAATTTATAATAATTCAGCAGAAACTCTGCAGCACCTAAATCACACAGTACGTTCTCATTGTTAGATTATTTTTAAACCAGATTATCATTGGGAATATAACATTTTCCTAGAGTGTTTTCAAACATAAATAATATAAATAATCCCAATGAAGAAATAGTCCATGTTGTTGGTGTTTGGGTTTACGCAGCTCGGTCTCTCATTGTGTGACGGCGTATGGAAACTCAAAGTTAGTCTTTGGATCTGGCACCAAACTGATGATTGAATCGAGTAAGTTCAGTTTAAGCCGAATAAATGTGAACATGTGTCTGATTATCATTTCATCATCAGTAAATGTGTAAAACAGGAAAGTTGACCTCAGAGTTTATCTTTCTGCGTTTCCTGTTGTGTGACTAGTGATTCGTTTGGTAAACGGGTCTTTGGTTCTGGCACCAAGCTTAGAGTTGAATCAGGTAAGACATTGTTTATTTTTATTCTAGCTGATTTTAACTCCGTTCATCTTTTTAATTCGTTTGCCTTGTCCAACATTTGCAAGTTGAAATGTTCCGTAGAGAATAAAAACACATTTCATGATGTGCAGCTCAGTCATACATTTTCACCTCTGACTTGTTTTAATGAGTAGCGTGGCTTCACGGTGATTCTGGTTTGTGTAGCTGGGTTTCATGTTGTGTGTCTGGCTGGTCCAATGACAAACTCGTCTTTGGTTCTGGCACCAAACTGATGATTGAATCAAGTAAGTGACTGAATTCATTTGAATGAAAAGATGTTGGAGCTATGCTACACGCTGAATTCGTCTTGTTTACGCGCAACTCTTGTTCACTGAAATACACTTTACGTGCAGATCGTGGTGGAACTCAAATATTCCTCAGGTGATGCTTAAATAAACCCAAATATTTTTCACCTGTTCATTCATAAATATAAATACTAGCATGAGGAAATGATCTCAAGGTTTATGTAGCCGAGCTTCATGTTGTGTGGCTGACTACTCGAATACAAAGTTAATGTTTGGTTCTGGCACCAAACTGAACGTTGAATCCAGTAAGTGACTGAATGAATTGAAAGCTGATAGTTGATCTGATGCTGTAACCTAACAGAACAGTGATTCAGTTTGTTGCAGTCAGTCACATAAAAGGGCATCAAACTGATGGTGACGGACAGAAAGTTCAACCGTCACTGTCTGAAATAATCTAGTTCCTCAGACGTGTGCAGAGAATTACATTTATATTTTCCTCCAGTACGGAGCGGAGCCGTGCAGGACGCAGGTGTCCAAACTTAAACTAGCTTAAGAATGATAGACAGTGTATCTCTGGAGTGAGAGAAGTGAACTGCAAAAACACATTTATTCTCTGTAAGTGACGGCCGCTTGGTTTGGTTCCTGCTCTCACCTCCGGCTGACGTGTTCATGTGACTGGACTTCTCACTGTGTGAATCAATATGGAGGCAAGCTCACGTTTGCTGCTGGCACCAAACTGAAAGTTGAATCGAGTAAGTTGATATTTGATTTAAATTGACTTTATAATAGTTCAGCTGATTCTACTTCAGTTTGGACAGAAACATTTTAACCCTTTAAACAAACCATGTGTCGACTTACGGAGCCTCAAAGTTTGAATTTTTTTATTAATCTTCATTTGTAAGAAACGATGGTCGACCTGACCAAAGTCTGTCCAACTTTGTTGAGATGAAAACCAAACTTAAAACTCCAATGAACTCATAGTTACTGTCTGTAAGGAGAGAACTGAGGCCGACAGCAGATTCAGACAGACATGAGTCAAACTCAATGATCATCGCTGTAAGAATCAATCAGATTATTTTTATCACTCACTTTTGAAACATGCTGTGTAGTATTATTTATGCAGTATGTTCATGAGGAAACAGCCGCCATCTTTATTGTTCAGAGCAGATCCACTGTGTGACTGCTTCAACGGGAAGACTGATCTTTGGAAAATCAACCAAACTGACAGTCGAGAGCAGTGAGTCCAACAAAACATCTCAGATATTTTAAAGCAGCTAGTTTGCTGCTGATGTAAACGTGAAGATCATTGCATGTTAACAAGTCGTACTCAAACAAACAAACATACTAACATAATAATTAAATTCAAAAATTAAACCCAGTCTTCATCTAAAATAGTTTGCAGATGATGTGATGATTTAAAGTTCAGATTTCCATCATCAGTTTGCAGTTATTGTTCAGAGCAGATCCACTGTGTGACTGCGTCAGGATCAAACTGGAGACTGATTTTTGCTGAAGGAACCAAACTGACCGTCCAGAGCAGTGAGTAGCAGTTACATATTACAGTTCATTAGTGCTGGCGATAATTCATAGAGGAACTTGGTTTGTAACGCATACACTGATCGACGTTAGTGGATGTCAGTGTTTTGTGTGTTGGTGTTTCGGAGTGTGTGACTGACTCCGGGCTTTACAAAATCATCTTTGGTGGCGGCACAAAACTGACGGTTGGCTCAAGTAAGTCAATTTCCATGTTTAATTAAGAGACACAGAAAAGGCCTTGCATGTTTTACTGTCTGTCCTCGGATGAAGGCATGCAGTTCATTATCCATCCGCACTGTTACTGATGCTTCAGGAGTGTGAATGCTGCAGTGAAGCTCCTCTTCAGCACTGCAGCCACAGACGAGTCAGGAAAAACTAAAATCTTTAATCAGTCTTTGGTTGGAAAACAGGAAATACAGGCCACGTTGGACTGAAAGGGTTAATGATGCAAGAACAAATGAAACTAAATTAAACATGCATGATTAGTTCACTTTAGTCCATCAGTGTCGATTCTGTCATGTAACTCTGAGGACCTTTAAAATGAAGTGAAGTCCTGACTGGTGCTGAGCCGAGCTCGGCGTTTCTGTGACCGGCTCTGCAGTTTCTAAGATCCTCTTTGGTTCTGGCACTAAACTCACCGTGCAGTCCAGTGAGTTTGCTTTATTGATCGGTTATTGTTACTTTGTTCTGTGTCTGCTCTGGACATGGCGGAGCAGGTACTAGTACTACTACTACCAGGTACTACTGAAATATACTAAATCAAGTTTATTTATGCACTGACATGCCACACAGTAAATATTCTTTTCTTTTTTGATTTAAAGACAAAAAAATAGTTTAAATGTTTTTAAAATCTTAAAATTAAGATTTGTTCAAATAGTTTTATCCATCATTAATAATGCCTGAAATAAATTTGTCAACAGAGTTAGAAATCTAATAATATGTCAGGGGAAATCCAGCGTTCTTGTATATTATAGGCTGTTCATCACGCTGATCATTCTAAAAGAAGTTTAGTTTGGATCAGCTGTGAGTTTCAGAACCAGGCGGCCGTTTTCGCTCATCCTGCTGTCGCTGTGTGAATCTCGGAGGGAGGAAACTTCTCTTCGGCAGCGGAGCGACTCTGTTCGTACAAACGAGTAAGAAAATGAACTTTAGTAGAATCATCGCGTTCGTTCACGTCGTAGTTTGTCGTCTCACTCGGTTGTTTCAGTTTGAAAAAGTCATTGTGGAATTTCACATGCTAAATTAATAAATCAGACATTTTAAGATGACTTAAATAATCCACGTTTCATATCTGCTCATTTTCCAAGGTTGTCAAACTGCACAGAACAAACCAGCTGACGCCTCCTTCGTCCAACTTTCAACTCTTTATTAGTACTGAGTCTCGTTAACTAAATTCATATACCTCGCGTCTCACCGTTACTGTGACATGTTTCGCCTCAGACTTTGACACTGTGTGAATTACGGAGGCAGCAAACTGATTTTTGGCTCTGGCACGAAGCTGAGCGTTCACAGCAGCAAGTGTCTCAATGTTCGTGTGTAAAAATAATCACTGCATATGTTGAAATCATTTAAACTCACTGAAATGATCCTAAAGTTCTGACTCGGGTTTGCATTAATGGACAGGCGGAGAGTGTCAGCTCTTGTTTGTTGTCTCTGGATGACTGACGTTATATTCTGTGGAGTCAAAGCATGCAGAGTTTTTGAGCTGACAGCATGAGCAGTGTGAAGGACGGCACGCGGAGGCTCATCTTTGGGGAAGGGACCAAACTCTTTGTACAACCCGGTGAGAGTGAGACAAACTTTATGCTGTTTGTTCGTCATGTTCAGGTTCAGACTCTGATTCTAATGTTCTGAATTCATCTGCTGCATCATAAAGTAGGAAAAATGTCCAAAAAGAAAACACAGTTCAAGGTTTGGAAATCATTCCAGACTTTGAGACTTATTTCATTCTGACTGTACATAATGTCTTAGTCTAAAACTTCAGTGAGATTACACAAAAGCAACAAATCTACGAGACAGACCTGAAAAACAGATTTTAGTAAAAATATGACAAATAACCGTACATTCATTTTTCATTTTCAACAACATGAAAAATCACGCTGTGAACTTTATCACTAAAGTATTTCAAACTGTATGAGAACAAAACATACTGTGGGAATACATTTTGCTTTTGATGAACTGAATCAGTCTTAAGTCTCTGTGACTATCTGAGTTGTTGATCAGCCGTCCTGAACTGTGCGACTATAGTCAGTTACCAGATCCTCCAGTTTGCATCAGTTAAACTCTCCGTCGATGACAGTGAGTGGAAACGTTCATAAAAATACTAAAAACAAACACTGAGCTGAATATAAAATGCGGATTTTATAATTTTATCACTTCATATGAAATAATTCCACAAAAAGAAGCTGACGTATCAAATCTCACATAATATTAGAAATGTGTTTTTAATCTTTATTTCACTGATTTTCATAGTTTTCATCCATCAGTGTGACGGAAAACCGAGGAGAAACATTGAAGTCTTCACTTTGCTCTCACAGTTCAACTTTTAATGCAGCTGAAACGTTTAGACCCAGGTTTATACTCAGGTTTAGACCCAGGTTTAGACTCAGGTTTAGACTCAGACTTTCTGCTCCTCAGTTTATTTGCACTGAAGCGTGACACTGTGTGAATTCCGCTAACGACAAACTGATTTTTGGCTCTGGCACGAAGCTGACCGTTCACAGCAGTAAGTCTCTTTACACAGACTCAGTTTGATTAATTAGGTTTAATGAAATTAAAGCGATCTCTACATACAGTGTGTTGTCAAGCTGATCATTATTGTTATTATTGTTATTATACTATAATCTATAGTATAATCTATAAACTCGGCTCGAGTTTCATGAATTGCAAAGTAAAATCTCCTGGATGTAAAGACTGAGGACGCATTGATGGACGAGGTGTTAGCTCGATATCTTCATCGTCATTGAACAGCAGATTGTTTTTGGCATGCAGAGTTTTTGAGCTGACAGCATGAGCAGTGTGAAGGACGGCACGTGGAGGCTCATCTTTGGGGAAGGGACTAAACTCTTTGTTCAACCCGGTGAGAGTGAGACAAACTTTATGCTGTTTGTTCGTCATGTTCAGATTCAGACTCTGATTCTAATGTTCTGAATTCATCTGCTGCGTGTTTTACAGAGCATCATAAAGTAGATGTTAACTCATTCTAAGAATGAAGATGTTAGGCTGCATACTCAATGGTCAATGATTGTCAATGTGTCAATGAAAGTCAATGATTTCAAGATGAACTGTTGAAACTGACTTCAGGCGTTTGTGAACGCATCAGTCAGATGTCGCTCGTCCTGCCGAGTGTCCAGGAAAACGTCAGGAACTGTGAACTGAGTGATCACTGACAGAGGCGTCGTATCGCAGCATCGCAGATGATTTTAAATATTAAAGAAACGTGACAGACGTCGATCAGTTCTTGTTGAAGCTTCCTCTGATGTGTGACTCAGACTGGAGTCCAAAAGATCCTGTTCGGCCCGGGGATTCACGTCTCCGTGGAAACGAGTGAGTCCGGTTTGAATTCACATCGGTGAAGTAAATAGCGACTGCACGTTGTGGATTAAATATTTCACCTCTGCGCTTTAGTTAGTTGACAGAGTATCGTTGTTCCTGTCAGCCGGTTGTTGCTGCGTGTTCACGCACAGTGTGAACATCAACAACGAGAAAATGATTTTCGGTTCAGGCGCTCAGCTCAAAGTTCAAACACGTGAGTAGAAAGTTTTTAAAACATCAATTCAGAATTCAAAGTTTCTTTATTTGTAGCGTCAGGTTGACAGTGCAGCTCCACATTCTATAGATGTGTGTGTGTGTGTGTGTGTGTGAACATAAATCATAGTCTTTACTCTGAACAAACAGTTTGAAGAAAACTGAAGTCATGAACTCAACACGTGAACCTGGACCAAAGCTTTCAAATGTTACTGTGAGCCTGGAACTGAGCTCGGCACTTTATAATAACATTATAATAATTCTTAAATATCGAAGACAACACAAACGTTATGGACTCATAACAAATAAAGTTTTAGCAGCTTCGTTTCAGGTTTGTAAAGTGAAACACGTTTGACTTCCTCATAATATCCATCAAACACATTTATGAGTGCTTCAGTTCACAATGAGAATTACTCAAGTTTGAAGGCACTGAACACACAAAGTCACAGTTCATGTTGTTCATGGCAATAATTAAGATATTTTCATAGATCTGAATAAATCTTGAAGTCAGTGAGATTATTATGATTATCATAATTTCATGAGTTTAATGGAGGTTGTATGCTAACGATAAGCTGCTGTTTGGATCTGGAGTCAGAGTTATCGGATCGTCACGTGAGAGTTTGATTAGATTTATTATTCAGGTTTGTTTGTGTTCAGATTCCCCCATTTTGAAATCACGTACATTTACCGTCATGAAATATTTTTAATCAAACTTTTAAAATAAAAACAACACAAAGTCACTGACATGACATTGAACTGAAGGAATATTAAACCAACACATAACGATGAAGATAATTAGAGTGGATGTTGAAGATGGCGCTCCCGCTCGGCTCGCTGCTGTTTTTGCTGTCAGATTAAAGTGTGTGTGAATAACGTCAGGACTGTATTTGGAGCTGGAGTTAAACTTACTGTCACGACAAGTAAGTCTGAGACTGAAGTACGAATTTCATCCAGATTTAATGTGGACGTCATTTTAAAGATATAAAATGATTTTAGGCTCATAATTGAGATCTTATGTAGAAGACTGAAGGCCTGAGTGAACGATGAACATCTTCAAACTCAGATTTGTCTGGAATCAAAATGTTGAAATATCTGTTTTTTCTTAAACGCTGACTGTCGATCGTGGATAAAACACGGAGATACTGCAGATTACAATGTGCTGTACATGCAAACACTTCATGGACACAATATTCATAATGTGACTGTGGTCAGTTACACTGTCAGGAGGAGCCGGCTGTTAAATTCAGAATCAGATGAACTAAAATGATCGTTCAGGTTTGTTTGTGCACGCACTGCTTCGTTAGTCAGGATTAGATAATCAGTTTATTCCTGAGTGTGTTTAAACAAACAAACTTTATTAGTTATGTAAAAACTGATTGAACGGATGCTCTCCGTCACATCGGTGCTGTCGTCAGGATGTTTGAATCTGGAATTATTTTTTGTGTAAGTCTGAATTTTATCCATAAATATATCTGTTTATTTATTATTTATATATATAGTTATTGTTATTTATATTTATACATATTCTGAAAGATAAAAAATAAAAAATCCCTCCATGACATTAAATTAAATCAGGCACCTCTTGTTACCAAAGCAACAGCAACACGTGAAGCTAAAATTAAGTAATAAATTCCTATTAAATTAAATTATGAATGCGTTTTAACATGAACAGAAAGCGCTCGTTGACTCTGAGCTTCATTCTAACTTCACTCACTGAGCCGCTACTGTAACTGCTGCTGATTTAAACAGTGAGTTTATCGTCCGTCATTAAATGAAGCAACATGTTACAGATTCTGTATGAATACATGCTTATTCATTCAAACAGACAGGTGTCATATATCACCACACTAAAGAGAAACATGAATATGTCCAAACGTGTTACAAACACAGCATAAAGACAGCAATCAGGTGATTCATTAAAAACTGTCACATGAATCAAAACGCAGAAGTGTAAGAAGAACTGAAGAGTTTTCTGATTGTTGATTTCTGAGATTGAAGCTCAGATGTTCCGGACTGCGTCTGAATCACGGTGCGTCTGTGAGTCCATGTTTTCCTCGTCTGTCCCTCGTCTGTCCCCCGTCTGTCCCTGAGCCGGACGCTGTGTTCACGAGTCGTCCTTCTGTGTTTTTCAGGGGATGATTCCCAGCCGTCCTTCTACAAACTGGGAGACGGTGATCTGCAGGTGTGCCTGGCCACTGACTTCAGCAAACATGACGTGAACTCAGAGAAACGTCTTTTCAATGAAACAGAGGCCGTCCTGATGGACAACCTGTACAGCCAGGTGGCTGTCCTGTCACAAGAGCTGGAAGGTGAATGTGATGAAGGTCAGTGCAAGCTGTTTATTATGCCCACGTCTGATTAAATCATGTGTCACAGAATAAAGAGAATAATGTGTAGATGGTAAAAATATAAACATTATCGTTATACCTGATCCCAGAACAGTTTGGATGCTCGTCAGAATATGAAATAAAAACTGAACTCACTGTCAGAATAATTAATCCACAATGATAAACTTCATTCAATCATAAAAAGCTTCCCCAGGTGAACAGGTGTGTTGGTCTTGGGTCTGAAAGGCTCAGCCGCTCACGTCAAGGACGAGGCGAGGTCCATCAGTTGGTTAAAAACAGTTTAAGGACGTTTGTGGACTCTGAATGAATCAGTCAGAGATTCTCCATGTGAGGGGCAAACACCAACAGTGGAGGTCCGTGACCTTTGACCCTCAGGCAGCATTAGAAACCCACATGACTGGACTCAGGTGTCCAGACTCAAAGACAGACATGAACATCCAGAAACACTGCACACGTGTCTGGTCCAGAACATCTGAGACCGACGGAGGAGTTCAGACTGGTCCACTGTGTCCTCTGGACAAACTTATGTGTTCATGCAGCATCCAGACTTTTGGAATCAGCTGAAATGAAAAATCTGTTTGAAATCAAAAACTTTCGTAAGAGAAAGTGATGAAGAATAAAAATAATGAATAATTGTGTCTGATCTCTGTCAGGGAGTGGTGGATCAGGCCCGTGTGAAGATAAGCTGGAGCAAGGTTTGTATCAAACCCGCCTGCACGGTCTGCTCTGCCATTAAAGGCTCTGTCTGTGCTTTGGTTTAATCTTTGTGTCTTTGCTGTCTGCAGATCCGATGGTGAACCTCATGTCCATGACCGTCCTGGGCCTCAGACTGCTCTTCCTCAAGACCATCGTCTTCAACGTCCTGATGACGTTTCGACTGTGGATCAGTCAGTGTGAGTACGAAACCATCACCACAAATCCTGCTCACCAACATCCAGCTCATCGTGTTTATTACATATTTCATAGATTTCTGCTCGTGTCTTCGTTCAGTGTTGGGACAAACTCAACATTTCCACCATGTTTGTAGTCCTGATGAATTCAGATTCAACATTTGATGGTTCCACTTTCTTGAATGAGACCTTGTTGTATATTGATTTGACTTTTGAAGACGTTACCTTAGATGCTGAAAACTTTATCAACAGTCGCTCAGTTCTTGGTGATTGTCCATCTTTCCCATCAGTTGGACTTTGGGTCAGGTTCGGTTCTGGTGCAGTTCCGTCTGTTTCAAGACGATGTTGACTTTCCAAGACTACTTCCCAAACTTTAACCAAGAGCTTAAACTTTGTCGAACGGGCGAATACACAAACTAGTTCTACAAGAATATTTTTAGGAGACAGTTTCCATTATGGACGATTTACAGTCCAGAGGAAGGACACTTGAGGATGAGACATTAAGTCCATTTTATCCTGATCATCCTGATCCTGATCACCAAGGTGAATGTCTCAGTTATTACCTGAACTTTGTGTTGTCAACCTTTTGTGTGTACTGTTGGTACCTTCAAGCCAAAGTTCTCAATCAGTCTGTATGGAGGCTGTAAACTGTAAATGAAAGTCTGATGTTTCACATGAAGAAGAGGATTCACCGTGAACAAAACATTAATGCATTAATATAATTCTCTTCATATGTGTCTGTCTCTGCTGAGACAAACTGCTTCATGTTCTCTGTTTTCACGTACAGTGGTGTTTGAGTCGCTCAGCCTCCTCGTGTTGAACCACGGGGATCAAACTGAAGCAGTCTGCTGTCTTTGTATCTGTGAATTTTGATGTATCAAAGCTGTTTTGGTCACGTTAATAAAGTATTGTTTCGTGTTTTGTCTTGCAGAAAGATGGCGAATTCACAGAAAGCAATCCGATCAGCGCTGAGCTTCGTTCATCTGCATCATGTGTATCATATCATATCATGTATAAACTGTTCATGCATCGACAGACATGAAGACGTCCTGTAACACATGTAATCTGTATTTTTGTTGCTTTTGATAAATGATTTTTCTGTAAATATCAAAGTTCTGGCCTGTCAGACTGATCATCTTGCTTCCAGAGCAAAACTTAAAAAAAACGCTGTGTGAGACTTCCTGTTACAATAAAAACAGAAACAAAACGAGTGGATGACGTGTTTTTATTCACTGATCCTGCTTTAGCTCTTAAAGAAAATCCACCACGCCTACATGGAAACAAACACGCCTGAACAAAAGTACTGTGTCTTCATGATGAACTGACGCGTCAGACGTTGTTCCTGTCATCAGTGTGGATGGTGAGAGATGAACACGGCTCATTAAAGTGATTCACTGAGTCATTTGAGGAACAAAGTTTCCATCTTTGAATCATTTCCTTCAGCGTGTCTGCAGTTTATCAGAACTTGTTTTACAGATCGAACTGTTCCACGCTCGAGTCTGTGCAGTCTCACCTTCCTGGTTTCATCTGTTTGTCGTCGTGGTTTCATGCTGTAGATCTTTAATGTTCATAAACACAGAACAGTAATCGTGTTTGTGATCAGCAGAGCTGCCATTGTCTCTGTGGTTTCCTGTTTGTTCTGCAGCACGAAACACAGCAGCGATGATAGAGATCACAGCGTGTGCTATCACACGCCCGACTGTGAGTTTTAGACCTTTAACCTCAGAAACAAAATCAAACATTCAAATTTCAAAATCAAATTTTATTTGTACAGCCCAAAGTCACAGACACATTTATCCTCAGAGGCTTCACAGTCTGTACAGGGAGTGACACCCTCTGTCCTTAGACCCTCGGTTCCAGTGAGGAAAAACTTGCCCACAAAAACCTTTAACAGGGAAAACATGTGGAAGAAACCTCAGGAAGAGCCACAGAGGAGGGATCCCTCTCCCAGGACGGACAGACGTGCAATGGATGTCACATGTACAGAACAATCAACACAAACATGTCGTACAATTACAATGAATGATAGAATGATTACAGCAGCAGTGGAACCTGAGATAGAGATAGGGTCAGTAAAGGGAGATGTGACTGCATCTTCAACCAAAACTATGCCTGACTAGGCATAAGCCTGAGAGAGAGGGGAGGGGGTCCCCCGGCAGTCTAGTCCTATGGCAGCATAACTAAGGGAAGGCCTGAGCCAGCACTAACTATAAGCGCTATCAAAAAGGAAAGTCTTAAGTCTAGTCTTGAAGGTGGTGACCGTGTCTGCCTCCTGAACCCAGAAAGGTAGTTTGTTCCACAGAAGAGGAGCTTGATAGCTGAAAGCTCTGGCTCCCAGTCTACTTTTGGAAACTATAAGAACCACAAGGAACCCAGCATTCTGAGAGCGCAGTGGTCTAGAGGGGTAGTAAGGTACTATGAGTTCCTTTAGATATGATGGTGCCTGGCCATGAAGAGCTTTGTATGTAAGGAGAAGAATTTTAAATTCTTTTCTAGATTTAACAGGTAGCCAGTGCAAGGAAGCCAAAATGGGAGAGATGTGATCTCTGATCTTGGTTCCTGTCAGAACACGTGCAGCAGCATTCTGAATTAGCTGCAAAGTCCTCAGAGACTTATTGGGGCAGCCTGATAATAGAGAGTTACAGTAGTCCAGACTAGAAGGAACAAATGCATGGACTAGTTTTTCTGCATGATATTGATGATGATGGTAGAAACCAGCCACTGATATTAGTGATCAGGTCTGACGTCAGGACTCGGCTAAGTGTGGAGCGGGCTTTGTGCAAGAATAACCAAAACCAAATGGACATGTGATGAAAGTGACATTCACATGTTATATAAGCCATGCATGAACTCACAGAGTATTCAATGTGTATATGTATACTGAGTTTTGCACAACCTGAACATTAGTATTGCACAGATGTCACTTTAAACGTTAGCACGGCAGTCTGTTGTCATATCGTCATTCACTTCATGTCACTTCAGTCATGCTCTCCTGCAGTTGTTCCTCACTCGATACCTCAGTGTGGTGTTATACTGTTGTTTACTGTTCGTTATCTTCGTCTTGGCTATATTTATTGTATATACTTTGTTTACATTTAAATTTGCATTTGTACTCCAACCAATCCCGTTCCATCCCATGTTTAACGTGCTGAAATGACAAAAAAAGTTGAACCCTTGAATTTATATATAGAGGCCAAACTTCCTGTTACAAACTGACTCCAGCACTGACCTTCAGGTTGTTTCCCTGGTTTTATGAGTCACTCTGGATAAAAGCTAAATGTCTAAATGTAAATGGGCAGATGTAATCCATCATATTCAACCTTGTCATAGGTTAAAGGTTGTATGTTTCAAACGTTCTTTAAAAATATTTGTGACACTTATTTTCACTTCCTCTCTTAAATCTTTGACCAGCTTCAGTCCTGATCAGAAATATTACATGAATGTATTTCTTACATCATTTAACCCCCTCACTTCTCCTCCATGTCCTTCTTTGACCTTTGACCTTTGATTCTGATCGAACCGTGTGTGTGTGTGTGTGTGGTCACGTGATGGAACATTAGTTAGTTCGTCATATGTAAAACTCAAACTTTAATGTTATGATGAGAGTCAGGGGTGCAGAAATGAACAAATGTCACAAGCTTCCTGTTTGACACGCTGATGAACACTTTGACTCAGAATGAAGATCATCAACGCCTCCACAGAAACACAATGACTGGTCAGACTGATCACATGACACGTCCTGACATGCACACATCATGTGATCTCTGTTTCCATCCTACATGAACTCGTTATTTCTGATCAGCTGATGATTTAGTCCTGAATGCTTCAGACATGTCAGTGTTACAGTCTGCCACAGGATGAGCTCGCTCCTTAATAACAGATAATAAGAGAGCAAAGAAAGTCAGTGTTTGTGTCCACACACACACACACACACACACACACACACACACACAATAAAAAGGTTTGTTCATATTCCCAAAGGGTTAAATGATGTAAGAAATACATTCATGTAATGTTTCTGATCAGGACTGAAGCTGGTCAAAGATTTAAGAGAGGAAGTGAAAATAAGTGTCACAAATATTTTTAAAGAACGTTTTGGGGAGATTTTCTTCATGAAGGGTAAAACATCATTTTCTGAAACACTCGTTAAAAGATGCATCATTACCAAGTCAAGACTGGTGGCTGGTGTTCATTTGATTCAGTCATCTGTTGTATTTGTTTTAATGCCTCATGATGAACTGACGCGTCAGACGTTGTTCCTGTCATCAGTGTGGATGGTGAGAGATGAACACGGCTCATTAAAGTGAATCACTGAGTCATTTGAGGAACAAAGTTTCCATATTTGAATCATTTCCTTCAGCGTGTCTGCAGTTTATCAGAACTTGTTTTACAGATCGAACTGTTCCACGCTCGAGTCTGTGCAGTCTCACCTTCCTGGTTTCATCTGTTTGTCGTCGTGGTTTCATGCTGTAGATCTTTAATGTTCATAAACACAGAACAGTAATCGTGTTTGTGATCAGCAGAGCTGCCATTGTCTCTGTGGTTTCCTGTTTGTTCTGCAGCACGAAACACAGCAGCGATGATAGAGATCACAGCGTGTGCTATCACACGCCCGACTGTGAGTTTTAGACCTTTAACCTCAGAAACAAAATCAAACACTGAAGTTAGAAACCAGCCACTGACGTTAGTGATCAGGTCTGGGTGCAGCAGACATGAAGTGTTCAAAGGAGACTGTGAGTCGCACCTTCATGGTCTGAACGACTGATGGAGACCAGCACACACCTGAATGGACATCAGACCAGAGGACACCTGGACTCTGATGAGTCCAGATCTGAGAGTTCTGGTTCAGAGGACATCAACAGGACAGTGACCCCAAACACAGCTCCATGCTCTGTGAGGGCTGCGTCACATGACCTGACCTCCACAATCAGCTGACCTAAACAACTTAAAAGATCCAGACGATGTGACAACAGATAAAAAACTAAAACTCAAGTTCAAATCTTTAATTAAAGTTCCAGTTTGGACAAACAGGAAATGAAAGAGTTTAATCATCGTTAATGTTTCACTGATTATCATAAACTGAGATGAAATCATAAACATGTTGGTGTGATCACTCAACGTGTTGAACAACCAGACTGACTGGAAACAATGAAAACCACTGAGTGTGTGTGTGTGTGTGTGTGTGTGAGTGTGTGTGTGTGAGTGTGTGTGTGTGTGAGTGTGTGTGTGTGTGTGTGTGAGTGTGTGTGTGAGTGTGTGTGTGTGTGTGTGTGTGAGTGTGTGAGTGTGTGTGTGTGTGAGTGTGTGTGTGTGAGTGTGTGTGTGTGTGAGTGTGTGTGTGTGTGTGTGTGAGTGTGTGTGTGTGTGTGTGTGTGAGTGTGTGAGTGTGTGTGTGTGTGTGTGTGTGTGTGTGTGTGTGTGAGTGTGTGAGTGTGTGTGTGTGAGTGTGTGTGTGTGAGTGTGTGTGTGTGTGTGAGTGTGTGTGTGTGTGTGTGTGTGAGTGTGTGAGTGTGTGTGTGTGTGAGTGTGTGTGTGTGAGTGTGTGTGTGTGTGAGTGTGTGTGTGTGTGTGTGTGAGTGTGTGTGTGTGTGTGTGTGTGAGTGTGTGAGTGTGTGTGTGTGAGTGTGTGTGTGTGTGTGTGTGTGATCTACAAATACACATCAGCCCACTTCCACTCCACCTGTTTTCCACTGTGCTCATTTGAATTCTTTTAAAATTATTGATTCATTTGTGATTTATTTGAATCTTTGTGTTTTTAAAGGCTGATTTCATCACGTTTTATCTTCAGCAGGAAGCAGTTCTTCTCTGCTGCTGACTCAAACCTGCTCATGATGTCCATCTGTTCACTTTATTAGAGCGTGAAGAACCGATACAACAGTTCATAGATGTTCTGTTACATATATGTTACAGTATGTAGTATATGTTGTTGTGCCACGCAATGTTTCAGTTGGAGAGGTCACCAGCAACAGCAGCTAATATTACTGACTAGTCCTTCTTCTTCTTCTTCTTCTTCTTCTTCTTCTTCTTCTTCTTCTTCTTCTTCTTCTTCTTCTTCTTCTTCTTCTTCTTCATCTTCACTTTCTTTATTGAAAGCTCTGAGCACAGAGAACATTCAAACAGACGAGATGTCCTGATATGAGACATAACTGACGAGATGAAGTCATTACTGTCTCATTTGTCGTCAGTCAGGTCAGATTAAACATCTCTAATGATTTAGAGTAGTAGTTTATCTTTCAGTATCCACGTTGTTTCATTTTGTTTTAGTTTGTTTCATGGTGTCTCGGTTGATTCTTATAGAAAGAACACAAAAACATAATGTGTGCGTGAACACTGACGGAGCCTGAGCGTACGAATGCAGCTGTAGAAGAATTCTGACCATTCCATTGTGGAATAGCATGAAACAGGTGAATGTGTCTTTGTGTCAGCTGTTCGTACGTCCACCTGTGTCTCTGGGACAGCTGAGTATAGAAGACGAACCCTCAGCATGGCCTGCTGCACTGATGCTTCATGTTCAGGTGTCTGATCTGTTTTCTCACGCCGCTTCTGAGGCCACACCTGATGATGCGTCTTCACCTCAGCACCGCCTGACCTCCATTTCCCCGCCCACACACACATCCTGTCCCAGCAGGCTTTGAGGCAGAAACCGCCGCCGCCTTCGTCTGTGACGTCTTCGTGCAGCTCGTCTTTATCGAGCGACCACATCCTGTGGAAACAGTGAGGAGGAAGATTTTCCATCAGATCACAGCTGCACACACCTCCACGAGTAAAGATTTCACGATGAAAAACATTTTTACAGCGTGATAAACTGGAGGGTGTTAACTGATGAGGATTTGTACGTTTCTCCCTTTTATGCTTTAGTTTAGTTTTTCATTTTCATTCTTCATATTTTTATTATCTTCATCTCATTATAACAGTTTGACTTCCATGCACCGGATGACCTTTGACCCTGCTGTTCAGTATAAATGTTGGCTCTCTGAGCACGAAGAAACTCGACAGCCTTTGTGTTCGACCTCCTGAGGTCACTTCGGTTTGAGTCTGAACTCTGACGATCAGATTGAATCAAACGTGTCTGCGAGCCGACAACTTAAAGTCTGAATGTTTCACATCAGTGAATTAATCAACGTTCTTTCACTTTTCTCTCGTTATCTAACAGATGTTAAATCAAGTTGATGCTGCACTGATTTGTAATCAGGTAATCACCGACTGTTTCACTGTTTCCGAGCTGGGCTGACTGCTGACCTGGATGATGATTGATCAGAAGTAATGTAATCAGAGTAAATACTCGAGTAGATTAGTGGGATTACACTTGACACCAGAGACAACAAACACACACTGATTTATACGAGATGTTGGATTAAAGACGGGACAGAGGGTCGAGTCCGACCTGCAGCTGCTCCCTCCAAACCTTCCTGTAACTCTTCAGCTGTTTTATATTAACATATATTAATATATATACTTTCATTTTAATGAGCTGGTCAGATATACAGATCTCTGACAGTCCACAGACACCTGTGTTGTTGCAGGTTGTCACGTGGAGGTGTGTGGACGTCTGAATCATGTTTGTTGGTTATGCAGGTTTCATTTTGGCGCCTCCGTCAGGTTTTTTGTTGATGCATGGTGATGCTCGTGTTGCGTGGATGCTCTTTGTTGCTCCCTCCATGTTGCCTCTGTAAATATTGTAGATATTAGACATTCATGAACAAACTGCAGAGTAACGAGTTTGGCCTGTGTTGACTCCCATCCAGGAAAACACAGTAAAGATGGCAGCTTCATGATGTGATTCACAGAGTGGAATCTCGCTTTCATGCATTAGTTCAAGGAAACAGGAAGCAGCTGATCATTGTATAATGCAACTTTCCAAATGAATCTGCAGTTTATTAAATGAACAGAAAGTACGTGACACACATTTGTCTGACCTGCTGTGGCACTGATGGAAAATCACTTGTCTGTTTGTTTGTTAGCTTTTCTGCAGCTTCACCGCCGACAGGAAGTCAGCAGCAGCAGAGCGAGCCTGAGGTTAAAACTGCAGCAGCACGAAGCTTCGAGGTCAGAGTGTGACAAACATCCGTCAGCAAACACAGAAGAAGAAACGCGACCGCAGAAGGTTTCCAACACGTGGTGGAAAAAAACCTGCAGCTTGAAGTGTTACAACACATGCATGAACATATGAAACACATTAATATCTATAAATATGATGTTATTGTGTCTGATTCATCTTGTCATACACCAACCCCGTTATAGTTGTTATGTTGTTAACCAATACATTAATTCACATCATTGCAGCCACATTAGGATCTGTTAGGATCTATGTATTACATTACTGCACGTGGACCTGCTCTAACTTACACCCAAATAAATGTATGTACATATAAAAGTTTGTGTTGGAGTTTTAGGCTGTAACGCCTGCAGGACTGTCCACATACTTTCGGCCACATACTGTTTAATATTTGATGACAAAGGAGGAAATAAAGAAAAACAAAAATACTTTTGCTCATTACAGTTTTGAACATGCTTTAATTTCATATATTTATCATCACATGTTTATGTTAAGGCCTTGTGCTATATCTATACATTTCTTTGTATATTTGGTCACTGATGTGTGTGAGGCACCAGCTCATGGATCAGAAGTTTCTTCACTGTTAAGTGGATGGATCTGGTCAGAGGTCAGAGGTCAGAGGTCAGAGTCTGGAGCTGAGAGATTCAGGGTCTTGCATGGACGCAGGTGGAGGTCAGAAGTCTGAGTCTGGACCAGATTATAAGTCTGAGAGAGCTGCTGGAGAACATTCATGATCCAGACTCTTTATATTATTTACACAGACTCATCAGTTCAAACCATGAGCAAGAAACGCGACTTTAATTCATGTCGGAGCTTCGGCAGCTCGATGATCTCTTCTTCTTGATGTCTTTGAGTTAACCTCCATACTTCTTATATAATTCCTGTATTTATGATCACTGCTGTCTGTAGGCTCTTGACAGAGGCCTCCTGCTCTGCACACGTTCAGCTGTAGGTGGCGCACTGAACACTCTGCAGCAGTTTTGTGATGAAACACCAGCACCATCCTGTGGCTTTCTCCTGAACTGGAGCTGCTAGTTTCTGTCATGTCATGTGTCACTCTAAGTTACATGGCTGGCTTCTTCCAATGACAGAAGAGATGCTGAAGACAGGACCTGGATGTTTCTGCTTCCACTCTTACAAACAGCGTGTTAGCTCCACGGTCGTTTGCAGTAATATTCCCAGTCCTGTTACTGTAATGTTCAGCAAATGAAGTGTTTCAGGGTACACCACCTAATACTGCCTGTCAAAGATTTACTCTTTACTCTTAATATTTGATACACTACTCACAAAAAGTTCAGGATATTCATCTTGAAAAAAAGAATCTTCTAAAATGCACTCTAACCTTTCCAGGTGACCTTCATTCGACCTTCTCTAAACCTTTGAACGTCCAGCTGTTTCAGTACTTATTGCAGAACGTGCTGTGTGTGTGTGTGTTCTGCTTCAGTGACAGTTTGTCTAAACAGTCCTCTTCATCGTGTGTTCACATTCTGACATCAGGACACCAAGACCGCACCTGACAGTCCGCCAGCAGCACCTGGTCAGTGTGAGGCTCCAGACAGGAAGTTGAGTGTCACAGAGCGTCATCAGCAGGTCG
Organism: Nibea coibor; assembly: GCA_023373845.1. Lineage (NCBI taxonomy): Eukaryota > Metazoa > Chordata > Actinopteri > Sciaenidae > Nibea > Nibea coibor. The sequence goes on along the minus strand of CM041725.1, from coordinate 545,306 downwards.
GAATAAGTCCACCTGTGAACAGTGTGAGACGTCTAGTCGAGCTGTGATCGATGGTCACATGACAAGTTACCGAGACATCGACATGTTTTGTTGCTCTAAATTGTTTGAGGTAAAGAAATGACCATTGATGCTTGTAATGAAATGCCCTACGTTCACATTATAGTATCACTGCAGCATGATCTCATTACATTTTCCATGAATTTCAAATATCCTGAACTTTTTGAGAGTAGTGTGTGTTGACCTGTGAACTGGAGCCGTGACATCCTGATGGAGGGAGAGAACATGAGCTGACGAGGAAGAAAAGGA